>CAWYPQ010000231.1:0-29746 GCA_963965965.1 Trididemnum nubilum | reverse complement strand
AAATATGGTGTCGAATCAAGTAAGCATGATTTTGCTGACCACTGTAAAACATCAAACGCTGTTGCACTACGATCAAGCGTGGATTCACTGCTCGCAACAGCCTCTTAAATGTGTCAATTTCCACAGCTAACTCAGTGCTTTCCCCATCGCTAAAACAATAAAATGCATCAATATCTTAGCTTTACTGCACCCGATATCTGACTACAGAAACTACTGCGGAGTGCTGACTGCTGAGACAAAGAAAATGAATCGTTGGTCATAACAGCAGATTTATGACGTAGTAAATGGTTTTATGAATTGAACAAGAGACAGAGTAAAACACCAGCTATCCAACACAAAACAAAAAGCAACTAAAACTTTAAGTTTTTTAATGTGAGCTAGCTGCCTCTATGTAAATCGTTTTCTTGTTTTACTTTTTTTTTTTGTTTGCTGTGTGCACTGCGAAGACTCATTTTGCCGCCCCGTCGCAGCCTGCCGCCCCTGGCGCAGAGCCAGAACCGCCCCTGGTGCAGAGCCAGAACCGCCAAGTGGCTGCTACGCCACTGCTGGTGGAAAGATGACATCTTGACTTATTCATGATCCCATGAATGGTCCCTTTGTAGTCTCCAATCCAAACCAACTACGGTATGAGCATTTAACATGTAGTCTATGTTCACAATGGCAAAACTACGCTATGCTTATATTTTCAAATTTGCACGAGCAATTTTTGCAAAACAAACTCAACTTTCCAAAATTCCTGATTCGGATGTCCAATATGTACGTTCAAATGTAACAGAGCATAACAATTTCATTTATGAGAAACAATTTTAATTACGAGAAACGCTTATGAGAAACTATTGCACAGTAAAACCAAAATATTACTCTTAAAAATGTCTATTTTTGGCTTTTTTTTTGCTTTGTTCCCCAAAAACCAAATCACTCAGAAAAAAAAATACAAATCCAGAGCCACAAGTATTGTTGGTGTTATTTCAATAGGAACATAAAGATATTTTGTTCTTCTGAAAAAAATTATTTTTCTGAAGAACAGATGGCAAGAGCTCGGTCACTAGACCCTTGCGAGTTTAGGTCCGCTCTTGCCATCTGTTCTCCTGAAAGATTGCCATCTGAAGTAGACAAAACCAACTTTATTTTACATATTAATGGATACCCAGAGCACGTTATCAAGTTGTTTATGCCCAAGTGCAGAGACGGCTCGTGCCTATTTCAATCTGGAAAGCTGCAAATGCTTTTGTTTCGTAATATCGTACAGAGCTTGTTAGCGTCTTTCGTACGAAACTACATAATGAAACTACAGTATTATCGGTAGGCCTACCAATAAACTTTACGATTTTTAATAAGCATGAGCCCAAACTTGGCCCAAAACCAAAAAGTGATTTAAACCAAAATGCGAAAAGACCCTTTTTGCTTTGGTCTTCATGTAAATTTCCGCCAGTTTTTACACCAAATCTCAGTAGAAATCATTTTCTACTTTAGGCCGGCTATGATTGTGCGGTTAGCTCAAAGCCATTATCGCCCAACTCTTTAAAAGTTGGGGCTACCCTGGTCTAAAAAATGTTTACGTGACTGCCCCTACGCGGATAAAATAAAGTTACTTATTGTTGATCAACCGTGACGCTATGTAACAATTGCGTTGTAATAGTCGTATTGATGCTTAAACAAAGTTGTCATTCTGCGTTGCAAAGTTATTTCAATTGCGTTTCATAGCACCTAAAAGTCTAAAACACAAGGCAAGCACCAATACCAAGCCCGATATTTAATCAGTTTTAAACCCAAACCCAACTCGAAAAGTCCAGCCCGACTTACAACTTTGTTGTAGCGACGTATAGTGCATTTGCAGTTTTTTTTTTATAAAAACAATTTTATGCGGCGAACACGAGGCTCACTTTTGTTCAAAATTTAAGAATAATCCCAGCCTCAGCAGTAGAAAGAACTCAGAACAAAAGAAAAAAAAAATTTTCAAATCTAAAAAGAAACTAAAATCGGTACTGATTCAAAACGATGGAATTTTGGGGATTTTCCAGTTTGCAAGCAAAATTGCAACGATTCCGAGATTATAGAATGCTGTTGCGTATTGCGCAGGCATTTGAGAACATTTTTGGCTCTCGTTCGAATCAAAATCTCGTTTTCGATTTGGCAATTTTACTATCCTGCAGATGTAGGAAAAAAGCGTTTACTCTAGTTAACATAGCATTTAGAATTAAACAGTGTCACAACATGGTTGCTGAAATTGACATCGATGCTCTCAAAGTTTAAGAACAAATGTGGCTAAAAATTGACAAAAAGATTGGGAACAGCCAGCCTCAACTAAAAATTTACTGGTTCTTATAAAAAAAATTGTATTTGAAAATAAAATTCATTCGATGCTTTTTTATTGTCTAATAATGGTTGATAACTTTTTTATTACAGCCATCAATGCTTTTGATCATTTCTTTTTTAATGGAAAGCCTAGGCAACTTTTAATGCAGCACTACCAATTGAACATTTGCAACAACCTTTGCTGCAAATACTGCTTAGCTGATTTTGCTGGTTGAAGAAAAGAAGATAACTTTCTGGACTGCACGGGCTGTTGTCCACTGCAGTCCCGGCGGGTTAATAGCTCGCGATACAAAAAGAAAATATGTTTCGCTGTATTTAAAGTCGCGGAGATATTTCGATTAAGTTGGCCAACTGGATTGCAACTTTTATAGCCTCATGTGGGCAAAAATCGCTTTACTTTTTAAAAAGTGATACAAAATTTTTTCTCTGGCATTACGAAAGCAAAGCGGTTAATTGGCTCATCAAATAAGGCGATCGCACAAAATAGCTCTGGGAGCCTATTTTTCATGAATTCCTACCACCGCCACGGCTGTACGTCCACATACACTTATCCACATACACTTAAAATTAGTTTTTTTTATAAAAAAACAAATAAATCCAAGGCAAATCTTCGAGTGAAGTGTTTTATTACTGCTAAAAATTTTGCAGGAGGCAACGTACCTTGGTTGCCCTCACCTGGGCCAAGTCACTTACAAAATTTAACTCCAAAATGCAAAGTTTTAAAACGTGTTTTTGTCGTGACTTGTAAGTAAAGAAAGGCTGAGCAATTTAATTCTTCAACTGGCTTTCAGATGGTATGATTGGAATTCAGTTTTTTAAATGGCTCTAAAATCGTGCAAAATGTAATTCTAATGACATTAAAATAGCTATTTTTCCAAAAACTTACAAAAAATCGCCCGAGCGGCTTGGGGCTCAGCCACCAGACTCTTGTTTGTAATAAGTATAAGTTACACTAGTTTGCTCATCACTTCTCTCTCTAAAAAAAAATTAGCAATCATTTCAAAAGGGATAATTTTAATGGATAGTGATTGAAATTGCCATTACATTATATTGTATTGGCAAAAATTTAGTTTTAGTTTTATCAAAACTCCTTTCTTTTATCAAGTTAAGGAGCCCAACAGTTTTTCTCAGCATTATCAACACCGATATACAGATGTGTTTTTTTTCCAAAAAGTCCCCAACATGTTTCATTGTCTCGAAGCTTCATCTTATTTTCTGCCTAAAATTTTTTGGTTTATTTCAAAATTCATTCAAAAACTTTTTTTTTATAATTTTGTTTTTATATCATTTTGCATTTTAGAAGGCAAAAAAATGCACTTAAATGGCCTTTGTTAAAAATGCACTTAAATCGGTTGAAATATTTTCAGTTTTACTGGTACTGTGATCCAGCAAGTTTAGATTAATGTAATGAAATCAGAACTACAATATACTTGTTTTTACAACAAATGCATAAAAATAAGCTGTATTTATGAATTGAAACTTAACACCAAGCGAAAAAATTTAATTTACCGATGCGTAAAAATTTTAGGTTTTATCAACTTTGCACATTTTTCAGCCAAATTTAACGTTTCCTGCAATTAACTGGCGTCATCAACGACGTTATTGCTCTTAATGTACATAAGGAATGAGGCATGTTAAGGTTTAGGGCTAGCACTTACAATATTATGTATGAATGAACATAATAAATGGACAAAATAAGCAGAGCAATCTTTTTTGATTTTGACCACTAGGTGAAAATAAAGAAAAATTAGCTGAAACAGGGGCACGTCAATCAAATGTCCCAAGGATCTCATGGTGACATCAAGTAGAGTATGTTGAAATAAGTTTAAAACTGTCAAAACATTTTAAGCGTCCTAAGATTTAAAAAGGCGTTTAACCTTATTTTTTAAAAATGGAGAAAAATCTTAAATCAATCAAATCAAATCTTTCATTATACTCGCTAGATTACGCCGAAGCGTGTAACGAGTTGGCGGGGCCCATCTCCGCGTCATTGCGCCCGGGCAACACAGCTTCTTTCGAAGAAACGTCGCAGCGGTGGCGAGCCGTTGGCAACACTGTGTCCGATTTGACCGGCCCGAGATTTGAACCTCAGACCTCCCGCTCCAGAGACGAACGCGTTACCGCTCGACCAACTGGCCGGTGGAGAAAAATCTTAAAAATTAAATTTACCAGCATGACCCCATAGCAATTCTTGCAACTCATCAGGTTTAGAAAGTCTACGGGAAAAAATTCATCTTTTCTTCTTAGAATCCAAATTTCGGCCATTTTGTTTTAAGTAAATTGCGCAATAGATCAGTTTTGTAAATTTCTCCTGTTTCGAATCTTGCCAAGTACCGAGCTCTTTGGAGCTAGGTAAGTGCTGAAAGTATGTGTAAATAAACTGGCGGAGAAACTGCTGTTTGAATTCAAAGAGATTAGATGTTTTCCTAAAGCGTTTTAACCGCCAAGAGTTAGCAAAATTATTTGAAATCAAGAAAAAGTTTTAGCGCTTTAGACGAAGTAGCCTATAACCTATTGTTACTATAGAGAGCCTATCCGAAAAAATGCTTGCATGTGGAAAGGTAAAGCGTTGTAGTTGACTAGATCTTAGACTAAGATTCCAGTTTTTAATAATACAGCAAGTTTTATGCAGTTATTACATAATTAGTTTTAGCCTATTACACAATTAGTTTTAGCCTTTATTTTGATTCCAAATTTCGCAGTTATTACAATCCTTAGTTCAGAATGCCACTTAGTTTTTCACATAACTATGCAATTTCAAACCTCAATGCATAGCATTTTAGCTAACATTTTTCGGATAGGTTTGCTACGGTTATCAGCAGGTACCTACGAAGCCATTGTCTCGACAGCTGCAGCTGTAGTCAGTCATTTGAAATGGTTTTGACACACTTCCATTCGGTTTGATAAAGTTTGGACAGTGGTTCTCTTTCGTCTATTAAGGGGAAAAAGAATTGCGATTTTCTAATGATTTCTTGGCCAAAGAGAATGAAATTTGGTTCGAAAAATTTATTATGTCATCTAGTAACCTTAATACTATTAAAATTTCCTAAAAAAACCTTTTGTTCCAATTTTTGGGAGTTAAACCATAAATGCACTCAATTATAATGAACAATGCATTTTTTTGTAAGAGAAATGACACTGTTTCAATCAAATTTAATGTTTACTTGTTACTAGTTACTACTTCCTAATTTCAGTAACACAAAACATTATAGTCTGCTGTTATCACTAGCAAAATATGCTTTTTGTCATGAAATTTCGACAAAGTTTGATAAAAAATCAAAAGTTTTTTTCCAAATATTTCACTAGTTTAAAAAAAAAAGAATAAAATTAAAAATTGCTGTAACGTAGAAATCGGGGACCAGACTGGGCAGCATACTCGGATTTAGAACCCCCCAAATGACGAAAAAACAAGATTAATTGAGAATGCAGCAAATTTTTTGTTGACCACTGTTACGTTACAGTTTGGTTTTGTTCGTGTATGAGAGCATAATACGACACAAATTTATTTCTTAAATCCCGGCAAAACAATGGAAAGCCTAAAGGTAAAAGTCACCCATGACAAGAAACTTCTCTATTGAAATGACTTTTCTTTTGAAAAATACCATATGTTTTTCCCAAATTTTAAATTAATAGCAAAATTTGTTTTTAAACTAAGCTTAATAGTTTCCCAATAATTCATTTATTTATTTCTGTGTTAGGCCGGAATCACACGATCAAGTTTTCTGTACAATTTGCTTGCGTCAATAATTTTGGACCTATTACATCTAGACGCTATTTTCTTGAAGAACTTCTTGCCAGACGGAAACGTCTGGTTTTTTCCGCCAACAAATTGCTGAAGTTTCACATGTACTTTTTTTGCTGTAAAAGCATTTACGAAGTCGTTGAATTTCTTTGAAATTTGCGGCGGCAGTTGTAGTATTTTGTGTTATGTCAATTCATTGTTATTCCTCGTTTGCCAAAATGATACGAGCACATTTGCAAAAGCGAAAAACTGCAGCTTCAGTAACAAATAGCTATACAAGTTTTGCTGCAAATTCCGTGAGCAGACAATAAAAATTTTTTTCGACATGCAATGAAATGAAATAGAAAAATGGAAAATGTGAAAATAACTTTGCTTGAGTGGCACTCTCTACCATATTGCGTAGCTTTTTTCATGCTACGTCATCTATCACCAATAAAATTTGCATGATATTGCATGACTGATCAAGTAATTAAACCAGGTATGTTCTTTCCGGTACTTGCGGTTGCATAGGGCTCAATAATTGGATGTCAGGGAAAATTGAAAGATTATTATTTTTAAATAAGAATAAGAGCGTTTTTGTTTGGTTTCTCACAAAATCAGCGTGAAATAGCCGCAAACTATCTACGGAAATTTATCTTAACTGTTTAAAAATGCAACAGGCTCTTTCGCCGTGGACATGTCAAATTTTTACCAAAAGAATATTAAAATCATCAAAAACGTATTACTAATTGCATAAATTCGCACTAGCGAATACTGGGCCGCAAACTTTTTTTGTAATCAGAAGGAAATTTTCAATATTTTGATTAAAACCACAAGCGCTGCCTTTCTTCGATTTCGCTAATTAAAAGTGCAATTTCATGAGTAGACCACGATGGCATGTTAATTAACTATACTGTAGTTCTGGTTAAAAACTTTTCAGAATGAATTTGAAAAAGGCCCAGCACAAGTTTGATGTAGGAAAAATTAGGTAATCGATACGCCAAAGTAAACAAAACAGCAGGCAACACATTTCGTCTTTCTTGGAATATGAGAAAACAGTAGGCACAATGTTACAGTATGTCATTGTCGATTAAAGCAAGATAGGTAAAATTACTTTTAACATTTTCACTCGATAATCGCGAAGCATTCTTTTTCTGCTTTGACATCGGCAGCATGTTTTTGTATTCTGGGACTCAATATTTTCCACGGCATGGCTAAAAGCCCAGTTTTCTTGATTGAAAATGGCGGCTGTTTGAAAACTTGCTGGGAAAATAGAGCTCGGTTCTATTTCCCGGCAAGAAGTCAGCAAGACTTTCTAGCGTCTGATTTTCATTTTCACACTTGCTATTCAATGTAATTGACGACAGGCGCCCGCAATAGTGAGTCATGCACTTACACGACGTTTCACACGATTGATGCCAGAAAATTGTGCAAAAAACCTGATCGTGTGATCCGGCCTTACACATTGCAACAAAATATGGAAAAGGGTTTAGTTGTAATTTTGTTGCTCATTTGCTTAATCTTGTTCTTTTCTGAACGCTCAACATTTGCGTTTTAAGCCGCCTTACACGTTTTCACGCTGCACGTGAAGCGCTTGGTTTCAGTTCGTACAAATACTTACAGTGCTGTTCATATTTCAGAGACACCCCTGCGAAAATTGGCATGTTTGATGTTTGCCGCCAGTTTTTTGCTACCCATGTTGGTTAAAGGTGGGAAAGTTATATATCAATGTAAAGGGTATCTCTTCAGCATATCATCAGGAATACATTTTTGAAAAAAAAAGTTAAATTGGGCGGATGTTACCGCTTGAAACGCCACCTAGTGCTAGTTTTACAAAATTAACTTCTACCATGAATAACAATATTACAAATTATTTTCTCATTCAAACTGGCATTTTTAAAAAATGGTGTCGCTACTCATGCCCAATGTTATAATGTGTGGTCACACCACGATCACGCCACCGTTGTGCTATTGTGACGTCATAAACATAGCAGTTTCTCCGGACCCTGTTAGAAGAGGATCATCCTCATTTTCTTCAGACATCATGGGGTTTAAAGCAATATGTGCAGAGAAAAGAGGGATAATAATTTATCTCCACAAGCAAGGAAAGTCTATTAAGTTTATTGCAAAGGAATGTGGATTATCTCGAACAGGTGTAAGAGGTGTGTTGAAACGCTGGAAGGAGACAGGAGAGTCGAAATGCAAACCTCGGCCAGGGAGAACTCGTAAGTCCACCACAAGAACGGACAGAACTCTCGTCAGGCTTTCATTGTCAAACAGGAAGTTGACATCCAGCGAACTATCCAGGGACCTAAGGGAAAGCACTGGTACAAAATTATCTGCTCCAACAGTAAGAAGAAGGCTTTTAGAAAATGGTCTTAGAGGTTGCAAGGCTATATGTAAGCCGTTGCTCTCAGATAAACAAAGAAAGCACCGTTTGGAGTGGGCTCGCTCTCATGTCCACTGGCCTGTGGAAAAATGGCATAGGGTATTGTTTAGTGACGAGTCCACTTTTACGGTAAATAATCATGCTGGGAACAACTATGTGAGGAGACGGCCCAAAGAGCAATATCGCCCATATTGCATCTCTCCAACCATCAAACATCCACAGTCCATCATGGTGTGGGGATGCATGGCTGCAAATGGTGTCGGGAGGCTTGAGGTAGTGTCTGGTATGATGAATGGCACAAAATATATTGATGTGCTAGAAAGAAAAATGTTACCAAGTGCCCGCTCGTTATTTTCCGACAATCAGTGGATCTTTCAAGATGATAATGCGCCATGCCATCGTGCTAAGAAGGTCCAGAAGTGGTATGAATCCCATCAGGGGGAGAGAATGGAATGGCCGGCCCAATCACCAGACTTGAATCCAATTGAAAATTTGTGGTACAGGATAAAGTTGCATTATTTCCAAAAACAAACCCAAAACAAAGAGGGAGCTAATTGAACAAGTTATTGCAGCTTGGTTTAGAGTAATTTCTCCTGAAGAATTGACAAAACTTGTAGATTCACTCCCCCGAAGATGCAAGATGGTGATTGAAAATAAAGGATGGCCAACAAAATATTAAAGATACTTGTGTGTTTTGTATTCCGCAACATAAACGGCCTTTTTCAAGGCCACCCACATTTGAAAAAGAGTTACTAAAGTGATATCTCATATCACTAATGTTTTCAGTAAGGCTACAAACATTCATTCTGAATCGTAATTGGATAGCTAGTAATAAGGTCCACGATATGTATAAGGGTTGCGATGTGGCAACCCTGCATTAAACTTTGCAGAAAGTGAGTTTTACAAACAACTAGAGTTTTTTTGCATAAATCTTACCCTTTGGGGCGTTAGGACGTAAAAGTATTTAATTAATAGCATTTTTTTGGCTTAAAGACCCAATAATTTCAAGACCCTACTAAATTCACGGAAAATTGATGTATTTGTGACGTCACAATGACCGAACGAAAGCGACATAGTAGCATGATCCCAAATTATAACATTGGGCATGAGTAGCGACACTATTTTTTAAAAATGCCAGTTTGAATGAGAAAATAATTTGTAATATTGTTATTCATGGTAGAAGTTAATTTTGTAAAACTAGCACTAGGTGGCGTTTCAAGCGGTAACATCCGCCCAATTTAACTTTTTTTTTCAAAAATGTATTCCTGATGATATGCTGAAGAGATACCCTTTACATTGATATATAACTTTCCCACCTTTAACCAACATAGGTAGCAAAAAACTGGCGGCAAACATCAAACATACCAATTATCACAGGGGTGTCTCTGAAATATGAACAGCACTGTAACTATGTTACTGTTTAGTGCAGATAAGCGAGTATGTGGTAAAGTACTGCAGATCGTTTAATGCTTTACTGTTTGAGTTTAAACCTTACTGTACTATTCCTATTTTTATGTTCAGATATTAGTTTGCATTTAGTTCATTAAAACTTTGAATAGGGTTATGAAGTTGTGTTGTGCTAACATTGCAGGTTTCTTTAAAACCATTAAACAAATACAAAATCTAATTTTGAGTTGCTCAGCGCAAATCAAAAAGTTCTACAGAAAAAAACTGGCTTGTACAAAAAGTATCTTTGACTCACCTCCAATTTGCGCGTTGGCTCCAGCAGTTCGAGCGTTTCTATCATTATTTTGCACAATTACTTCACGATTTTTTTCAATACGCTGCGTGTTTCCGGCAATAGGCCCACTACCATGAGAAATGGTTTCTGCAACAATAATCGGATTACAACAGGCCATTGATGGTAAACTGGGGGTGGTGACAAACGTACGATACCGTTTTATAACTAACTTACTGATTTTTGTAAGTTGATTGAAAACAAGTTACAAGTAATCTTCAGTTTTGAAATTGTACAGATCGACTCAAAATGCAAACCGGAGTGATCGTTGCCGCTTTTTAAACGATCTATCAATTTTCTGGCATCCACAACTCTAAGAAGTCCTCCTTCTGTTAAATCAGCTTCTTTGAGATATTGAACGTCATCTCTATTTTCAATTCCTAATTTTTCGAGCTTTCTAACAACAGCTTCCACTTTTCCCGAGGACAGTTTTGAAAAAGCTCGATTTGCAACAGCCCTGTGGTTCATCCCATCCTATCGATTTATGGGCAAACTGTGCTAAGTAATAAGTCCTATTAGTGCAACAATGAAGAGAAAACCGTAAGTCAATGGATAATTGAATTGTCTTATCAAAGACGATTAATTAATTATAGGTAGTTTAATGAAAGAATGTGTTTTTCAAAATCGTATCAAATTTTCATTGTATACTGGTTAGATTACATTTAAAAGTTTAAACGAGTTTGCAACACCAATTTTCTTGATATTGTGCTTGCAGGCAGCACAGCTCCTTTTGAAGAAATTTTGAAGCTGTGGAATAGCTTCTTTTGAAGAAACACTGCACCCAGTATGACGGGCACAAGATTTGAAGTTCAAACCTCCCGTTGCAGAAACAAACGTGTTGTAGTACAAACAGCAACCTTAGGGGATAATAATTGTTACGAAACTTACGAAAGTGTTTTTACGGTATGAAAACCTTACATTACGTAATATAGCCTAAGTAATATCACGTCCATTAAAAGTAATGACGTATTAATGCCACATTTTTGCAGCGGTTCCAGCATGCAAATCTTCTCAGCGACTACCTCTCTGTGCCTAAACGTCCAGTACAAATTAACTGTTTTTTATTATTGTTTTAGAAAAATACTTTTCTATTGCAATGCTCGCCATGATGGTAATTTATCGTCGAAAAATCAGTTTCGATACAACAAAAATTCTGTTTTTTGTGCTATAACCAAAATATGATTTTCTTTGCGTGTACACTGGGGTTATGAATTTTTTAGCTTTTGGAATAAAACTAAATATCTGGGTTTTCATATCAAGTGTTGCTTCTCTAATACTTCATTCCGAAACGAAAAAAAGCTGGCGCACCCAATAATTTAATATTTTATCGTAACGCAAACGTCAACGGCAAAATTTAATCGTAACACAAATTAAGATCAACAGCAGTAAAATTTAATAGTAACGCAAAACGTCAAAACATCACAACCAACTTATTATTAACCATGAAATTTTCCACATTTTTTGGTTCATTTTTACGGTATCCGGACTCGAGTCCTAAAATACACCAGTCCTAAAAACACAAATCCTAATGGACAGGTGTCCTAACGTACACAAGCCCTAACGAACACGAGTTCTAATTCTAAGCTACACAAGTCCTGATCTACACAAGCCCTAACGAAAGCGAGACATAAAAACACGTCTTGTCCTAAAGAGACAAGTTCTAACAGACACCAGTCCAAAGTACAGAAGTCCAAACGTACACGAGATCTAAATACATGAGTCCTAACATACACAAGCCCTAACTGACAAGAGCCCTAAAATACAAGAGTCCTAAAAACACGAGTCCTTCACGGATACCAGGCCTAAGGTACAAGAATCCTAATGGACACGAGTTCTAATAGACACGAGTCCCAAAGGACACAAGTTCCAAACGACACGAGTTCTAAAAGACGCGAGTCGTAAAAAACGCGATCATTTTGAGGATGCTGCTGAGCACCAATTTCTTTTGATCAGTCTATCTTCAACTATTGAAATATTCGAATGGTTTCTGGAATCAGAGTTCAACATTTCCTGTAGCAGAGCATGCTATAAAGACGTGATAAAAAATTTTGCAATTTTTGATTAACAGTTTGATTGTAACTAGTGATTTAAGAGTGTCTGGTGCTACAACGGTAGACTTGGGTTCGATTCCGAGCTGCTGGACAAAACCTAAAGCTTAAAAATGGTAATCACACATTTCTACTGCTGACGTAACGTCACGATTTAGTATTAACGTTTCAGTGCAATTGCAACAATCACCATTGTTTAAATGAAATCAATGTGTTGAAAGCATGTTATTTAAGTTTGAATTTTAGGCAGCCTATTTGAGGGAGACCCCATTACGGTACCCTCTTCAAAATTTTTTCAAATTTTATCTATCCTTTATATTTACTTACCTTAAAAACTTTCGAGTGTTTACCTTAAAAGATTAAAAAGTTTGAATTTTGGAGAGCCCATTTGGGAAAAGACCCCCTATTTTTGTTATGTTTAGTTTGTTTTTAATACCTACTCATTCCGAAAGTTTGATCCAGATAGTTCTGAAAGTTTAAAAACTTTAAAATTTTGGAGGATCCGATTGAGGGGGGATCCCCCAACGTGGCAACCCCGATATTAGACGGAACTCTTGTTCTCTCTTGATACTTACAATCGCTCAAAGTTTGAATACCGCGCGTTTAGCGGTTTAAAAATTAATCGCTGGGGAAGAAAAAGAAAAAACAAGTAAGAAAAAAGAAACAAGAAAAATAGTAATTAATTCGGGATAAAACGAACATCACCAAAGAAAAAGGTAGTTGATAGTGTGTTTACAAATTGCAAATCATTTTTCATCAAAATCGGTACTTACCAAGATATATCGGTTCAAAATTCGTCCGCTTTTTGCCCGACTTTTAGCCTGTAAACTCCGGTCTCGCAACCGGGTGCCTCCAAACTCAGTGCGCATCAAGCCTTCATAAACACTCATGCTGTGTTCTTATTTTAGTTTCGCACGTCAGATAGTCTTTGAATTACTATAAGAGGTAATTGATAAATTTCCGACCAAACATCGCCGTTGTTTTAGGTTGTTTTTTTTTTTCAGATGCTTGCTTATTCACAATCACGTACCCTACGATTCTTGAAATTGGCACTCATGACTCTTTTATTAATTTTTATGTTGAGTCCGAATTTCAGCTTTCTAGGTTTAACCGTTTGTTAGTTATAAGCCAGAAAATTCGCGAACAAAAACTAAGGTATATGCGCTCGCGCAAAAGTCCCCAACTTGTCAATTTAAAAAAAATTTTTTCTTTCAGAGCACTGAGGAAGACTTAAGTTTTGCTTACAAATTAGAAGTTACCAAATTCATTTACTTTCTTTTGCAATCCCGTACTTGCTTACAAAGCGAAATCATTACTTGTGTAGATATTACAAACGCGTAGGTCTAATCTGTATGAGTGTTTTTTCTCATCTTTTTCATTTTTTCCTTTTTTGTTACTAATTTTTTCTTATCTGTTTAATTTTTTCTAATTACCAAAAACATTGCGAAATTATCGTTCAGGGTCAAAATCCTGCAGCTGAATTTTGTTCTATTTCTATGAAAAAGAGCAGACAGGACAACCATTAGCTTTGCCTCTAAACCCCAAATGGCCTACAGGCACCAGTACGCTGCCCAAGTGAGCAAAAAATTGATTCAATACTCCCCTTACCAAAATCGTGGTTGAGTGCCTGCATGTTGCATTTAACCTAAAGCTATAAAATTCTCATGTTTGAGAGTTATTTGCATGGACGTACTATCCATAGGCGTAGCCAGGATTTTTGATTGGGGGGGGGCCCAAACCACAAATCACACGTAATGACGTCATCAAAAATTTTCGAAAAAGTAATTTTTTGTGGGGCAAAAGATATTGTAGAATGGAAGATCTGAAGCCGTAGCCTGATGGCACTTAGACAGGATTTTGGTAAAGGGAAAGGGCGAAAACTAATCGTTAAAAAGTGTAAAAGTCCAACTTGGAAGACGTGTTGAGCTACGCTAGTGTACTCAAACGTATCACAGACGGGGGTCTGGGGGCAGAGCCCCCAGCCGCCGGCGGCTATGGGGGGTCTGGGGGCAAAGCCCCCAGCCGCTGGGCGAGTTTTGTAAGTTTTTGAAAAAAAAAGCTATTTAAATCCCATTGGATCACATTTTGCACGAATTCAGAGCCTTTTCAAAGAACTAGATTTTTAACATTTCAAAGCCAATCGAAAAAATTTAGTTGCTCAATACTCTTTTTGCAATTAAATCCCATAACACGCTTAGAATCTTGCATTATGGTGTAAAATTTTAATTGTAAGTAATTTGGTTTATAGGGGGAAGTTACAAACATTGCCTCCTGCAATACTTTAGCAGTAAATAATTAAGTTCATAATAACGTTAAACGAGGACCTGGAGTGGCAACTTTTAGGTCAAAACTCTTAGATTTCTCACAGGTTTTTGCATATAAATTGTTAAAAATTTGCATTAAAGGCGGTGAATCATCCAGCCAATTCCAGTGGTTTACAATAGCTAAAATTGAACTCTAATTTTTGATATTTTTTGTTTTAATTTTGGGACTGCGGTTGCAAAGATATTCAACAAACACAAAAAGATGTCCCCTCCCGAAAAAAGTTTTTGGAAACTCTTAGTTTTGTTCTTCCCGCCAAAAACCACAGTAGGCCTAATGGTTTAGAGAACTGTGGTAGGCCTAATAGTTTAGAGATAGTTTATTAGTTTAGGCCTAATTAGGCCTAACTATATCTCTAAACTATTAGGCCTAAGAGTTTAGAGATAGTTAGGCCTAATAGTTTAATAAGATTAGAGTAGGCCTAATAGTTTAGAGAACTGTGATTTTGGTGGGAAGATCAAAACTCAGAGTTGCCAAAACTTTTTTCGGAGGGGGACATCTTTTTGTATTTGTTGAATATCTTTGCAAACGCAAGCCCCAAAATCAAAGCAAAAAATATCAAAAATTATAGTTCAATTTTAGCTATTGTAAAACCACCGGAATTGGCTGGATGATTCACCGCCTTTAAGGAGCCCCTGGCCCAGGAACCTTGGTCGTCAGTCAGGGGCCCTTGGGGTCCTTTGGTTGCCAGTTAGAGGCCCCGTAGTCCCTTGCTTGTCGGTTAGGAGCCCAGGCCTCCCTTGTTGTTAATTTTGGACCCTGGGGCCTCCCTGATCGTCAGTTAGGAGGGCCCCCAGCGCCCCCTTGTTGTCGGTTAGGGGGGCCCCCTGGCCCCCCTGGTTGTTGGTTAGGGGCCCCCTGGTTGTTAGTTAGGGGACCTGGGGGCTCCCTGGTTTGGAGTTAGGGGGCCCCGCCGGGCCCCCCTGGTTGTCAGTTAGGGCTCCGGGGCCCCCTGGTTGTTGGTTAGGGGGCCCCCCAGGTTGTTAATTAGGGGCCCCCTGGTTGTCAGTTAGGCACTCCGGGGCCCCCTGGTTGTTGGTTAGGGGCCCTGGTGCCCCCCTGGTTGTCGGTTAGGGGGCCTGGGTCCCCCTGGTTGTCAGTTAAGGGGCCCCCTGGTTGTTGGTAAAAGGGTCCCATGGTTGTTAGTTAGGGGTTCTGGGGCCCCCTGGTCGTCAGTTATGGGTTCCCTGGTTTTCAGTTAGGGGTCTTGGACCCCCTGGTTGTCGGTTAAGGATTTCAGGGCCCCCCTAGTTGTTTGTAAGGGCCCCCCTGGTTGTTAGTTGGGGGCCCCGGGACTCACTTGTTGTCATTAATATTTTTGTTACTAACTGTTATGTGCGTAATTACTGAAAAAAAAACTGCAACTAAACATCGCCCGGCTATGTTGTCACAACTTTTTGTCGTTAGTGGTATTTTGATTGGGGGGGGCGCCCGGGCCCCCTGGGCCCCCCCCCCCCCTGGCTACGCCTATGGTACTATCCAACATTTTATTCCCAAATTTTTTCATGTTTTATCTTTCTTTTAGATTAACCTATTTCTAAAAACTTAATTTGTAGAGCAAAAGTAGTTTAAAATGTAAACAAGGCACTCCCAAATTTTGAATCCTGTTGTAGTTTTTAAATAATTCAATTTATTTTTCCTCATATGATTAGATTTTGTTTATTTTGAAGGGTTCATTTAGGAGATCCACCTAAAAATTGCACCACCAGAATTTTGTCGTGTTTCGTTTTTTTTTTTTTTTTGTATTAACTTAATCTGGAAAAATAATTTGTTTAAGTTGAGTTGATGGATTTTTTTTACTTAAGAGGGTCTATTTGAGGATTTGAGGGAAATCTTCCCAACGTGCAGTGTCGGATTTATGTAGTGGAGTGCTGGGCCCTAAATTTAAAGAGAACCCCATCCTTTGATAATTGCAAAATTAAATCAAGTTTATTTCAACAAAATGCTAAAAACGGTTAGTCGTCGCAGACGCGCAACCTGATTCTGTTTGGAGGGATGCTTGAACCTAAAACTTAAATAGTTTTACTTAAAATTTACTTTTATTTACTTTTTTACTTAAAATTTACTTTTTACTTTTACTTAAAATTTACTTAAAAAAGTTTATTTTACTTAAAATTCAGGTTTAGAGTAATATTTAGTGTATTAGAATACCTTTAGCCCTAATATTTCTTTCTAATACCAAACCGAATCCCAACCTTTACCGTAGCCCAATCATTAGCTACAGCATTATAGAACCCTGGTTCAAGGATCCAAAGTGGATCCCATTTGACTGAAATTTAAAAGCAAAAATATTATTTTCTCGGCAAAGAGTTGTTTTCTAAAAACCCGTATTTGTGGGCTCGATGATCTCTCTCGGAGGAGCTGAAGGTACTAGTCAGACTGCTTGGTCTAAGTTACAGCCCCTACTCCATAAATTATCTATCCAATGAAAGTCAAGAAATTAGCCTAAGAAATATGACGCAAAATGTTTCATAAAACTGTACCTGGTGGTTCCTGTATGTTTCTATCTCTTTCATCTTCACTTTCAGAAGAGCTGCTAACTAGGTACAAATTCATCATCGCTGCTAACTGGTACAAATTCATCGTCGCTGCTAACTGGTACAAATTCATCATCGTCTGACTCTATGTCAAGAGAAATTTCATCCCCACATTCTGATGTATCTTCCGGTATATCACGTAGCTTAGACAAAACTTCCTCAACTGATACTCTTTTTCGGGCCATTTGCTTGCTTACAACAGCTTCTAATATGAACTAAAGCTATGTGGAGTGCTGGTGTAGTCAGCTAAACTTTTGTCAACACTTCACTTTGACGGTGAAACAGTACTTTGACGGTGAAACAGTCTATTTTTGTAGACATGGCTTTTAGAATGTCATTTCACTTAAGAATTTAATAAATCAATGGAAAAAACACAATGGGTGTAAAAAATGACACCTTCAGTCTTTTAAGGCAAATTACGAAAATTAGACCTTTTCATGTACTTCAAACAAAAAACTGTTTGCAGTTCAGTATTAAGCTCATTAAAAGATTAAATGTCACAAAAGAAAATGGTTTTTACTGCCATTGGCTTTACATCAGCAGTAGTTTATTTTTCTAAAGGTGTCAAAATGACACCCTCCGTCTTTCTAGTGTTGAAGCTCACTTTTTATCAAACTATGAAAACCGATAAAAAGCTAGAATAACAGCTTTCTATCAGCAATGCAGTAGTAATTACAGGAATCATAGTTGTATATTTATGCTTGAGTTCAACAATAACCTATTCTATTGCTTGAATGGCATGAGTTTGGTGCATTCATCTGTCACACATTTATTACAATACGCCATCTCTCATTTTGATGTGCCCTTGAATTATACGTAATTTTGCGGTAACTGACTGAGGTTGATATATACTGGTATTGGAAATTGTACCAGTACTAATGACATATTGGCAAACAATACAAAACAAAAACAAGGAGTTTTTTTTTTCTCTCCAATTGCCCACTTTAAATTCTATTAAACATAAATAAGCATTATGAACTTTATTGATTTTTACTTTCTATCCAATCTGCAGTTACAGTATTTTTATCTTTTTTTTATTTTTTAGTATGCTTAGAGTTAGAACAATTCTAATGTTGCCTAGCATTTTTCTTTACATGTTGACTGCGAGTTTTGTGTATACACTGTACAAAGTATACATATCTTTGCAACACTTTGTTTTTAATTTTGCGTAAAATTTTTTATCATAGAAAGTAGCAGACTGAGAAAATCTAGAAGCTGCTTTTTTAACCTTAACTTGGTGAGGTGGTAGTAGACTTAGATGGACCTTTCGGTCCTTTGCTGTCTCCTCAACAAGTGACTAAATATCGCTTTGACTCTGCAAGTTTGTGTGTTGGTTTTAAAGGAATTGCATATTTCGATGCTTTGGTGATAGACCTAGAGGAAGTTGCAGTTTTTTTCTTGTGATATGACGTCACTTGGTAAATAAATAAATATGATGATGATAAAAAAAATTTGAGCAGCGTGCTGAGAAAAATGGTGTAACTCGCGCGTATCGCAAACGGGGTCTGGGAGCGCAACCTTCTCCCGCTGCGTGATTTTGTATTTTCCAGAAAATAAGTAGCCATATAACGCTATGTAAATATAATTTCATACTTTTTAGAGCCATTTGAAAAAAATGCTGATTTATAAAGCTAGTTGAAGAATCAACCTGCCACAATGCCACCCCCTTCAAGCTCCTCCCCTCCCGTTTTTTTTATAGGTCAAGTCCAAAACATGTCTAACCGCTTACAATTTTTGGGTTAGATTTTCTGATTTGGTTAATTTGGTAGCTAAAGACCAGCTTTTAGTCTCCCGCCTTTTGGTTACGCCACTGGGTCGTTAGTAGAGCCAGTAAAAGAAAGTAACTTTTACGCCAAGTTGATTACGAAATTATTTTTATGCCAACCTTCTTCTTGCTCTTGAAAAAAAAACACGCGGCTGTGATATCACAATGCCAGAATTACCCTATCTGTACGAAAGAAATTGGAAAAAGGTGACCAAACTAGTTTGTTACAAGACAAACATTTTCAAAACATTTTTGTCTTGCGCAATACTATGCCAATGTACAAGGTACTAGTGGTGGATAGTGGGAGCCCTTCTACATCCAGGCCTGCCAACGTGGCATCATTAAAATTTGTCATTCATCACCTTTCATGTACATCTATAATAAGGGTTTTAAAAGTTCAATATAGAAGGGACCATTTTGTCATAAGCCAACTTTTACATTTTTCTGTGCTGAAAATATCATCTGTCTATATTTCAAGTAGTTAGAAAATCCAAATATGGAAGATCCGTTAAGTTCAAACCCTCACATAACCCCCCAAAATTTTTGTCAAGTTTTTATCTTTTATATTTACCTATTCAATCGAAATTTTATCTGTCTGGCTTAAGTGGTTTAAATTTTGAATTTTAATGGACCCACTTGAGTGGCACTCTTCCAATGTGACACCCCCAATTTTCACAATGTTTTATTTGTCTTCAACACAGCTTACCTATCATATGCGAACATGCCTCAAAGCTAAAGGGGATGCTGCCTTCTGTAAGATTTCAAGTACTAAAGCACGTGAAAGAGCTGAGCCTGAACACTCCTTAGGTCCTATTGAGAAAAAACGCTAACTGTTTTTCAGTCGTTACATAGACCCTTAAACAGACTTTTCATTGTTAAATGTTTAGTCGTTGAAAAGTTTGAAAGAAAACTTCCCCTCCCCCTAACAAATTTCTAAAACCTCCAGACGTTTTTTTATAAAGTAACATTTAACCGCAGCTTTAGGATTACAATGCAACTTCGGTTGCAGTAGCAACTAACTTCAACCGACGACCAGATTAAGTATTTAGTCATCATTTTAATCCACAGTATAACTTGCCGACACACCTAAAAATAACGAGGTGCATTACTACACTGTAATTTAATGATAAGCTATAGACAGTATCCAAGGTCATTGAGGCACAATCAAACTTATGATTAACAACCTAAAACGTAGGGTAGATTGGGGGTAAAGAGCCTACCTGAAGGAAAATGGGCTGTAATTGCTAGCATTGATGCAGAAAAACAAAAATTTTTCGCTGTATGTGTGCACCAATTGAAGCTTTATCAACACACGCATTTAAGATTTTGACAAGTCTGTACTTAAGCTAAAATCGTTGATTTTTTTTTAAAGTGGGCGTTTTACCCCGTACCTGGGACAAACCGGCGTTTTACCCCATCCTATAAAGTGACAAAATGTTTGCATGTTGACTTTTAAAATAAACGCACTAACAGTTTTTAAACATGTCATACACCGTTTTTTGGGGTGTTGATGAGGTAGATCAAGGCAAAATATGCGAGAAAAACAGACCAACAATTTCATGACCAACAGCAAATTTAGCTAGACAAAGTGGAGAGGACAATTTCCATAAAAAAATGTATATTTTTTAACCTAAATTTTTAAAAAGGCAGATTTTTTTAAACGTTGCTGATGCCTTAATATTCATGTATTGTATACCAATACCTAACTTACAATGTGTTTTGTGCTACCCAAATTTTTCCCAGGGATGATGGACAAAAAAACACCGCGGAGACCCATTGGTCGGACCACATCCCGAAGTTTGGACCAGAAATCAAAGATAGAGAGGGAAGAGTCAAAAATAGTTTACCGTAAAAGTACAAAAAACAGGACACTTTAAGAAGAAATAAGTAAGATTCTGCAAACGGAGGGGTGTCCACATGTGCTGTTAGAAAAGTTTTTTCTTACGAATGATATAGGTAACAAGATCAAATGAGGCTCTGACCATAGCAATGAAGATGGAAAAGTTTACAGCTTGTACAGGGCAAAAGAGGATTAATTGGACCGAAGGGACTGGAGGAAATTGACAACTCTAACGTGAATTTGAACTATTGCATCTCCAAGTGAGCTACATCGAGTATATCTGGTCGTAATTACGGCGGGGAAGAATTGAGTAAAGGATCACAACGGAAGGCACAAGACAAGGAAGCTCCCGCTTTGGCTAGGAAATTAGCAACCTGATTCAAAACCAAAGACCACCAAAAGTTGACAGTAGCATAGTTGAAGAGGTGATGCAGATTTCCATAATTTACATTCCAGAGCGGCTTAGCTAGGAAGTATGAAGGGCGGAGGAAAAGCAAGAAGCAAATTGGTGGTCCGTAAGAAAGAGGACTGACTGAAAGTGGCAGGTCTTCGTTTGCTGGTTGTGACACCAACCGTGAAGTCCATATTATATGGACTAGAAGAAAAACGTTTTCTTCTCCAAGCTCAGCCTTTCCTCTGAAAATATGTATACGTGTTACTTGAACACCAGGCTTTATCATAATATGAACATGCTCTGCTTCTGCCCTCAGAATCATCTACTCTCAGAGCTTTTTTCTCAAAATCTCTTATCAAGCCGATGGAAGACGAATCTCTAGATTATGTTAATTTTCTCTTCAAGAATGTTAATGTTGCATATCAGAAAACAATATTTTATTCTTTCGTGAGTTCCTAAACTTGTACCCTGCTAAACTCTACTCTGGTCGTAACAAATTAGCTTCAGACCCCCTGGCCTCCTCTACGCCTAGTTGTACTGCTTCAAACAATGTCTTCTGCCTATGCTCCCATTCTGAGAATTTCAATAGTTCAAAATTCAAAATTATAAAGAGCCCGTTTTGAGGGGAACCCCCCAACGTGACATTCCCGATTTCAGGCTTCTTCAGAATGGAGGGTGCAGAAAAAGAACGGCTATTTATGGGGAAAAAACGAGCCGTGATTGGCTGCAACGAAAATCTAATGAAAGCGCTTCATTAGTGTTTACTATACAATCTTACACAAGAGTTTTTGACGGCAGAGGGTGGGATTAGAAGTTCTCATAAAAATGCTGGCTTTAAAAACACATCGAATAAAGAGCAAGCAACTTAATTTGGGCCAAAACAAAGAATCTACTCTCATCTTAATGCTGAACACAAGCAGGATGCTGTAAAGATTTTCAGTGGACTTCACATTTTGTAGAATTTTGCTTGTGCTCAACATTTTGTTACTGACAGCAGATTTTCTATTTTTGCTCTAAGCAGCAATCTCTTCAACTTATTTGCTTTTTAAGCTACTTTTGCTAAAACTTCTAACTCCAAAATTGATCTGTGTATGTTCAACGATTGCTGCATGCTAATGACGCTCTCTCATTGGTCCTTCTTTTTAGCCAATTACGGCTCGTTTTTTGTCTCTGCGCTCTCCATTTTGACGATTCTTTTTGACCAGACAAAATCAAAAAAATGAACATTTTAGTAAAAACAATAGGAAGATAAAAAGGAAAAGAAAAAATAAACAAATAATAGTTCGCAAGTCGAATACTTAAACTTAGGCATTCAAGTGGTCAATAGTTAGTGCAAAAATAACAAATATTTTTTCATCATTGTTTGTAGTTAACGAGATATACTGAATCAACTTTGACGATTTTTCCCCGGTTTTTGGCCTCAAAATTTGCGGTTACATGACCAATAACACTTCCAAAATCGAAAAGTCACTGTTTGCGCTATGTTATGTCCTAACTTCAGCTTTTTACGTCCGGCCGTTTAGGAGTGGTTAACAAAGTGATAAATTTTCGACCCTGAGACGATCGTTTTTTCCCGTTTTTTTAACACTAGGTTTCCCCAAATTGGCATACTTTCTCTTTTATTTTTTTCCATGTTGTATTCAAAATTTAAGTTTCTAGATTTTTCCGTTTTTTAGTTTCAACCAGATCACTAAATTTCGATGCTAATATCTATCAAAAAAACTGCATAAATACAAAGAATCTAAAAAAAAAACAAAGAAAAAAGAATTAACTAAGCTTTCAATTGTCATGCATAAAAAAACTCGAATTTGTTGGTTTGACGTTGATTTTAAGCGTATATGCTAGTATCAGCAGCGTAACCAGTGGAGCTAAGAAGGGGCTGGTGGCTTCTTTCCTCCCTCATCCGAAGTCACTAAGAAAATTTAATCCAAATATTAATATGCATGCTTTAAACGTGTTTTAAACTTGACTTTTTTGAACTTGTTGTGAACATGACTTTAATTTTCCATTTCACGAAAATTTTTAAGTTTTAAACCGTTACAGCTTGATGGATCAAATTTTCGGAATGGGTAGATATTAAAAACAGACCAAACCAAGCAAAAATTGGGGGTTGCCAAGATGAGCTTTTCCCCGAAACAATCTCTCCAAAACTCAAAGTTTTTAACCTTTAAAGCTAGACACATAGAATTTTAAGGTAAGTAAATATAAAAGAAAAACAAATTTTGGGGGTACCAAAATGTGACGGCCGTCGAAATTCAAACTTTTTAACCACTCACGCTAGATACGGAATTTTCAGTGTAAACAAATATGTTGAAAAGATAAGATTTGACAAATTTGATGGGACCATAATGGGGGGTTCTGCCGAAACGGGACAGCCAAATTTCAAACTTTATAATCACTCATGTTAGACACATGAAATTTTCCAGATAGGCAAGTATGAAGAAAAAAAGAAATTCGACAAAATTTTGAGATATCAAAATGGGGTGTTCCCCTCAAACGGGGCCACCAAAATATTAAACTTTTCAACCATTAAAGCTAAATGGATCAAATTTTTGAAACGGATAGATATATAGGTGGGCACAAATTAGTTAATCGTTGATCCGTTAATAACGAAACTAACTTTATCATTTTCTCATTAATCCGTGAAAAAGTTTTTTCATGTTAACGGACTAAATTAACTTCCGTTTTTGGTTTTTTTTTCGCCTGATGAGACTCTTGAGCAAGGTCAAAACGCGTCGCGATAGCTCAATCGCACTGTATGTTACAATATTAAATTGTATAGATGAATAACTTTTGCTTCTAAATGCTAGCCGTGAAGATGGCCTAAGTTACTGGTCGAAACACGAAAACCAATAGTTTTAGGTTGACAATCATTGAATGAAATTTTAATGATTATAAAACTTCCATTGAGTTTCCTTAACTCACGTTAAGGGTTTCATTGTTAAGTTCTTGCAACATTTATTCACCGTACCGGTACAAACCAATTGGCACTGGTTACACTTGTTACGTATTAGCACGAGTTTTAAAGAAAAAGCGAAGTAAGGAGCTCTTTTTTATGGCAAATAATAAGGTGCAATTATCGCTGTTCGCTGTTCATAAAGATTTTTCAATGGCAGCTTCGTTAGTGCATTTAAACCTACTTTTATCTTGAAATTAAACTGGACTGTAAAATATAACTTCAAAACACGAAATGACCACCATAGCAATAAATATTTCTTTGCAATCTGCTAGCATCAGCTCAGCAGTGTCAATACGTGTTCTAGAAGTGATTGAGCAAAAAATAGTGCAAATTACACTCAAAATTAGCTGAGGGCTGCCGATGAGAGCTAAAAGCTCGAAACAGCGATGTTCAGCTCTGTACACTCAAAATGTTAACGAATTAACGGACTTCATTAACTTCCGTTAATTAAAGCTAAAATATCGAATTAACTTTAACGGAGATAAGAAGTTTGTTAACGGACTAGAGGTTAACGAAGCTAACTTTTTGCATTAACTTGCCCACCTATGGGTAGATATTAAGAATAAACTAAACCTAACAAAAATTGGGGGATTCCAAAATGGAGGTTCCCCTTTTAATGGGCCGCTAAAAATCAAACCTTTTTAACCACTCACGCTAGTCTGATAAAATTTTCAGGAATAAATATAAGTCACAGAAAAATTATGAAAAAATTTAGGGATTACAAAATGAGGGTGCCCCCCTCAAACGAGGCCACCAAAATTCAAACTTTTTAACCACTCACGCTAGACACATAAAAATTTCAGAATAAACAAAGATGAAAAAAAGATAAAATTTGACAAAATTTGGGGGTACCAAACTGAAGTGATTTTCCTCCAACAAGGACGCCAAAATTAGAACTTTAACCATTGACGCTAGACTGATGAAATTTTTAGAATAAATGAATATGAAGGAAAGATAAAATTTGGGGCACCTAAACGTTTTTTTTTTTTTTAATTCAAACTTTTCAACCATTCAAGCAAGACTCATGAAACTTCCAAAATAGGTAAATACAAAAAAAAAGATAAAATCAGAAAAAGGAATAATTTCAGGTGTCACATTTGGGGGATCCTCCTCCAACGGGTCCTTCAAAATTTTTAACCCTCAAGCTAGACTAATCAAATCTTTAAGATAAGTAAAAAAATAATAAGAAAAAATTTGAGAATCCCATACCATAAGGATCCTCCAAGTATGTTGACACCTCCCCATTAACTACAAAAGCTAAACAAATTAAATCTATTGGATAGGTTAATACGAATCAAAGATTAAAGATAACAAAAGGTGTTTGGCCGCATTGAGGAAACCATGCCGAATGGGCGACTCAAAGACTTACAATCTTTATTTCGAAGCACTTCAGCTAGACATATCAAATTTTAAGAGTACCGCCAAGCTAATACACGAAAAAGATAAAACATGCCAAACTTGGCAACGCCATGTTCGACAATTAACTCTAAAATAGACCTTGTAAGCGTCTCCCTACCCAAGTTTTTGTGTATCCCCCCCCCCAAACACACTACTCTGGCTCCGTGCCAGGTACTATACTGTTCTATTCGCAGTGCACGATCTTTACTGTGGTCTGTGACCAGATAGCCAACAAATCATCTTCATTTGTTTTGCTAAATGCTAGCCTTTTGAAGAAATATCGCGGAAAACCGTCTTTGCAGTTTGCAAGTTTTTAGCAATTTATCGAACTCTAATTACAGTATTGCATTTTCGTTGAAGAGATACTGCTCGAAACCGGCTTTATTAAAATCGGTGTTATCAGTACTAATTGACCCGCTACTAGACCAGATTGTTTGTTCAATTTTGATTGCAAAAAAACATTTTTTTCTCGAGGCTCACCTTTTGCCTGAGATCAACATTATGATGCTGACAGCAGATTTTCTATTTTTGCTCGAAGCCGCATTCGCTTCCACCTCTCTGCTCTTTGAGCTACTTTTGCTAAAACATCTAACTCCGCCTGTCTAACAACATAAATGATCTGTGTATGTGAAACGATTGCACACAAATGACGCTTTCTCATTGGTACTTCTTTTTAGCCAATTACGGGTCGTTTTCTTTTTTCTTTCTTTTTTCTGCACTTTCCATTCCAACAATTCTTCTTGACCACACTAAATTGAAAAAATGAACATTCTAGTTAAAGCAATAAGAAGAAAAAGAAAGAAAAAAGAAAAATGAAGAAAAAACAGTTTCACTAAGAATAAAAGAGCCAAAGCTGTCGTAAACATTTTATTTAAAAAGAGACGTTTCGACTAATTACTTAAGTCATTGTCAATCTGTAAATAATGCGCAAGAAAAATTAGAGCAATAGGTTACCTGCAAAGTCAAAATGAACAAAACTGGCAAAAAATACCAAAATTAACGCAATGTAGTTCTACAGTGTGAAGACATCATTGCTTTCAAGAATGTGCCCAAACCAAGGTAGTAAGTATTCAATTTATAAGGGCAATGAATCTAACCAAGCGACACTCATCCGCTCAACCGCCAAAGCACATCCAGAAACCAACCCACGCAGCCCAATTCTACTGAAGACAGTATAAAGTCAAACGAAAATTACAGAACCCGAGCAGTCACCCACAAATTGAAAGATACCAGTAGGCAGTTTTCTTCAAATCATCACTATATACCTAGCTATTGACTATATGTGGTAATGCTTGTAATTAGCCAGTGCATTCTCACTTTCATACACACTATTCTATCCACATAAATCCCCGTAGTAATTCAGGCATATCTAACATTTACGTTATCAAGCAAACCAGTGACTGAAATTGTAAAAGTAAATTTTTAACAAATTCTAAATTACTAAAAATAGCCAAAAGTCCCAAACGGCTGGAATATTGAACACCAACTAAAAGTCCCAATAAATTAAGAAAAAATCCTACCTTGATCTGTTGTTTCTTGAAAGCAATGTCGACGGACTGACAACCAAGACCAGTTAAGCTAATAATTGACGTAAAAGAATTTGAAATGTTACAGCCAAATTTTTAGCACCTTTCACCGTTCAGTTAAATGCAAAATGCGATATTAAAAATTATTTCAGCAAATAGGTAATTATGATAAATGTCAAAACCCATGTGACGTCATAAACAGAAAATATAAGAAAATTTACGTAATGTAGTCAATGAGAACACCGAGATACCGATGAAAGTGACGAAAAAAAAAAAAATTACCAGTATACTACAGTATAAAATAAATATTTAAAATAAAATATTTGGCAAATATTGCAAAAATAGAAAACCAGAGAGAGGGAATTATAATAAAGCATTGAGCAATAAAAATCAGTTATTGAAAACATAGAGAGGCAGAGAAGAGTCATCGACGTTAAAATCTGGCCTATGTTGTTGAATTACAATAGTTTCTTTGATCATTAGCTATTTCATATTTGAAGCTGATGCTAAAACCTCAGGGTGTTCAAAATCAATGGTATGCTCCGGATTGTCTAGTAAATGTTTTGTAACATCCGTTTTGTAACTAAATTTAGCTTCAGGGTTGTGTTCTTCCATTCTGGATTTTATGTTTCTTCTGATTTGACCAATATAGCAACTACCACACGAACATTTAAGACGATAGACAACCTTACTACGCAATAATAATGGTTGCTTTTCTTTATGATTAAAAAATTGTCCGAGTTTACTTGTCACATGTATTATGGTAAGTTGAACTTTGTCTTGCAATTTTTTCCGAAAAAAATGTTTAAGTTCTTTTTCAATGTGAATAGAAGGTTCTCCAATATAAGGAAGTTTGAAAAAAATTCGAGAAAGTTTATGTAATTGAGGGATGAACTGAGAATGGAAACTATTACAAGAAGATTGTGTGAGATGCTTTTTGTTCGTAAATTTTCGGATTTGATAATCTATGAAACGTTGTGGATATCCGTTAATAAGTAACATAAAGGAAATCAATTAAAATTCAAAATGCATAGACATATACGAATTACAAATTCGATAAGCTCGTTCAAGTAAACAAATCACTAAATTGCACTTGTATTTAACTGGACACAGACTATTACGTAGTAATGTTGTCTATCGTCTTAAATGTTCGTGTGGTAGTTGCTATATTGGTCAAACCAGAAGAAACATAAAATCCAGAATGGAAGAACACAACCCTGAAGCTAAATTTAGTTACAAAACGGATGTTACAAAACATTTACTAGACAATCCGGAGCATACCATTGATTTTGAACACCCTGAGGTTTTAGCATCAGCTTCAAATATGAAATAGCTAATGATCAAAGAAACTATTGTAATTCAACAACATAGGCCAGATTTTAACGTCGATGACTCTTCTCTGCCTCTCTATGTTTTCAATAACTGATTTTTATTGCTCAATGCTTTATTATAATTCCCTCTCTCTGGTTTTCTATTTTTGCAATATTTGCCAAATATTTTATTTTAAATATTTATTTTATACTGTAGTATACTGGTAATTTTTTTTTTTTTCGTCACTTTCATCGGTATCTCGGTGTTCTCATTGACTACATTACGTAAATTTTCTTATATTTTCTGTTTATGACGTCACATGGGTTTTGACATTTATCATAATTACCTATTTGCTGAAATAATTTTTAATATCGCATTTTGCATTTAACTGAACGGTGAAAGGTGCTAAAAATTTGGCTGTAACATTTCAAATTCTTTTACGTCAATTATTAGCTTAACTGGTCTTGGTTGTCAGTCCGTCGACATTGCTTTCAAGAAACAACAGATCAAGGTAGGATTTTTTCTTAATTTATTGGGACTTTTAGTTGGTGTTCAATATTCCAGCCGTTTGGGACTTTTGGCTATTTTTAGTAATTTAGAATTTGTTAAAAATTTACTTTTACAATTTCAGTCACTGGTTTGCTTGATAACGTAAATGTTAGATATGCCTGAATTACTACGGGGATTTATGTGGATAGAATAGTGTGTATGAAAGTGAGAATGCACTGGCTAATTACAAGCATTACCACATATAGTCAATAGCTAGGTATATAGTGATGATTTGAAGAAAACTGCCTACTGGTATCTTTCAATTTGTGGGTGACTGCTCGGGTTCTGTAATTTTCGTTTGACTTTATACTGTCTTCAGTAGAATTGGGCTGCGTGGGTTGGTTTCTGGATGTGCATTGGCGGTTGAGCGGATGAGTGTCGCTTGGTTAGATTCATTGCCCTTATAAATTGAATACTTACTACCTTGGTTTGGGCACATTCTTGAAAGCAATGATGTCTTCACACTGTAGAACTACATTGCGTTAATTTTGGTATTTTTTGCCAGTTTTGTTCATTTTGACTTTGCAGGTAACCTATTGCTCTAATTTTTCTTGCGCATTATTTACAGATTGACAATGACTTAAGTAATTAGTCGAAACGTCTCTTTTTAAATAAATGTTTACGACAGCTTTGGCTCTTTTATTCTTAGTGAAACTGTTTCTCAAGACCAATTTTTATGCTCCAAAGTTTATCGCGAGCCACTTTGGCACTGAGAGTTTATATGCACTAAGAAGATTAGAAAAGACCTGCAAAAACAAGCTTAAAAGGAAAGCTGACATATCTTTTTTGGAAAAATGCATTTCGCATCATTTAACGCCTAAGTTTATTCGATTCAAATTATATACTACTAAAACACAAAATCAACGTCGAACAGTTTTATATCGAAAGTCTCTTCTTCAGTTTGAAATTTCTCAACACCGAAAACAAATAAAA
>CAWYPQ010000230.1:0-18986 GCA_963965965.1 Trididemnum nubilum | reverse complement strand
AAACTGGCCAGTTGGTCGAGCAGTAACGCAATTGTCCTGGATTGGGAGGTTTGTATTTCAGGCTAGTCAAATCAGACACAGTGTTGCCAACAGCTTGCACCACTGCAACATTTCTTCAAAAGAAGTTGTGTTGTCCTTCACAAATGTAAGGAGATTTCCTCCGTGTTACATACTTTGGCATAATATGAGTATTGCGAAAGATTTGATGTAATCAGAACCTCGCAACATATGAATTGGCAACAGAAGCTCTTTTTTTGCTGATTATATATTTTTTGCATTTAGCAAAACTTATAGTGTTGTCAAGCCATGTTGTGAGTCTGATTATGGCAAGTGGCACATAGTTGCTCGAGCAAGAAAACATTTTACATTAGGTATGTCTTAATTATTTTTAGCTTTTGCTGCTAATTTCTTTCATTCTTTCAGGAAAAGTTTTGTGGGTCTTAAAGGAGCATAATTCACTGCCTTAGGAAAATCGCCTGCTCCGCTGCAACCACTCAGGCTACTACTAGAATATCGTAAACTATGAAAGTGGAATTTCACCGGTTGCTTTTTGAATAGTGGAATTTTATTTACTATTGACAACAGTATTCAGAAAGGTATAATTTAAAATCATGGTTGTAAAGTAACAAAAGTATCTTTACTAAATTAACCTACTCAAGTAGAGTTTGTCTGTAACAAGCACTTTTAAAGCAATTATGTTTTTGGATTCTTTCTATTTTCACTTGCTTACTTTTCCCGTGGAGTAATGCTACTTAAGGAGCATTTTGATTTAGAAGAGTACAAAGTTCTGTAGGTTTAAATGAATCACAAATTTATCAGAATAGTTGAGTTTTCTACCAGCAAAGCAACGGTTTTATGAAATGATTTCAAGTAAATTTTGCGTGACATGATTTTCAAATCCCAAAGTTTCCCTGTTAATCGTTTTGATTTGATTATAATAACAAAAACTTATATCTTGAGAGAGTAAAGGGTTGAAAGACCAAGCATTATGTGACAGTGATGTGAAGGCAATCGACTAATTGTCATACACTACAATTTGTGGATTGAATATGTTTATTTTGCTTGAATACTTTCAGAAATTCTTCTTCTTGAGTACTTTAAAAACGACTACTTTTTTACTTTTACTCTAGTACTTTTTTGGTCAATAGTTTGTACTTTAGTTTAAGTAGTTTTTCTTTCAAGTAACAAAACTTTTACTTGATTACAGTTATCAAGTACTTTTTACACCACTGTTTCAAATGTAGAAGGTGTTTTATACTGATATGGTTGAGACCAGAAGCAATGCAGTGCTATGCTGATCTTTGCAAGTGATGTCAGCAACGACGTGCAAAGATGCTTCACATTGCTCAATGTCCGATTAAAATACACTTTTTAGTTCACGTTCAATTTATTATTTGTCATTATAAGATGCAATCAACCAGTGGTTCTCAACCTTTTTTCAAAGCGTTTTTCAAAGCAAAATTTATTGAAAAAATCAAATGTGTAAAATTTTGCGACCCATGTACAGTATATTCTGATACATAGTTAAATTAAAAGCTGTTACCGGTATGTGCAAAAAAAATTTTGTGATGACAGAACTTTGTTGCAAATACAACAAACAACTTTTCACTGATCATACATTTATGAATATTTGCTGTTTAGCTTTGAGTATTGCAGGCTGTCAAGTGTGTCATTATTTCATTTATTTGATTATTGTTTTTCAATTTCATTATTTAGGAACCATTGTTATTATTTCATTATATTCCAAATAATCTACTGATATTTTTTGAGATCACTCGATAAATTGCAATAAATCGTGAGTCATTGAAATGAAAACCTTTTTTAGGGGGGAGATCACTAAAAAGATCTCGCTAAAAGTACACAAAGACCTTTTTTGACTGGTCATCTGTTTAGTTTTTTGGATCTCTTCGACTGTCCCGGTTTTCAGTCTTAAAAAATATGGTAAGTCCAATTATAATATACTTGAAAATTGTCATTACTTGCCATTATTTTATGTTCTGCAGTCATTTTTTATTTATTTTTTTTTAATTCAGAGACTTGACAGTCTGGTATTGGTACCAGGCGCGTAGCCAGAAATGTGCAATGTGGGGGTGTTACGGGCGTCTGCCCCCAGCTGCCGGAGGCAATTGGAAGTTTGGGGCGAATCCCCCATCTGCCAGAGCCTGGAGGTCTGGGGGCAAAGCCCCAGCCACCGGAGTCCTGGGGCCTGAGAGAAGAGCCCCCAGCGCTCAAAAAAATTTTTTGCAAAAATAACTTAATTTTAGGCGTATTGTTTATAAGTTGGTAAATCATAAAATCCTTTACCGGTAGTTCAATAAAACTGTCAAGGAGTAATCTGTTTCGTCTACTCTATATGTTATAGAGAAAGATTTGGTTAGGAGGGCTATTGGAAGGAAGTTTGAGAGAAGTGATTGGTAATTAACTAATAATAAATGAATATTCCCCCTCTATTTCTGAGCTTATATATTTTTTGATAAAACCTTTGTTAAACATTTTTCAATAAGCGATCAAATTTGATTACCAATTTTTGACCATTTTTGAAGTTTTTTTCCGATCTATGAGTTTGGTTTTTGACAAAGTAACCCCCACCCCCCCTAAATTAAACGTTTCAAAGTATGCGTTATATCATTTTTTGAGTCTATTTCAATGCAAAAGACAATCTCAGAAGTGATAAAAACGTGGTGTTTTCCTTATTCTGCATTTTGGTCGGCAGGCCAATTGGGGGGCAATAGCCCCTCTAGTCATACTGCTGATCGTTATCAATTATACCTAGCGTAGTCTGACATACATGACCTTTGATTTCTAGTCTCCACGCACACAAACCTTCGTCACTGCGGGAGTTCTTTGTTCACATCAGTCCTGCAATATATTGCTTACTACTTTGAAGCGTTTTACAACTTTGCGGTCTCCAGAAGCTCAAAATGTCAGTGTTTGAGTTTTTCGTGTACAAAAATGCAACAAGGGTTGATGACTATCCATCTGACTATGAAGTGGCGTTGCGTTTATTTTATTATTTTTTGCACAAGTTTCACTCTTTGTAGATGTTTGCAAAAAAAAAGAAACAAGTGACCCAAAAGAATTTTAGGCGACCCAACTATGCGTCGCGACCCATAGGTTGAGAACCATGGTTATAAATGAAACACTACATAAAAAATTCTTAACAATAGCAAAAACAAAAAATAACTTTTTTACGACCGTAGAATAGAAGGGACCTGTTATGGTCATCTAGTCAATAAGCCTCTGGTTTGTAATATTTTTTTGTAATTTTGGATTTAATTGATTATGTTTCATACGCACAAGCCAGTTAATTGTAGTTGTTTTTTTTTTGTTTTTTTTTTAAAGAGAGGTACTTTGTGACAAAATTTGGTTTATAAGTAATGTTGTGGTTTATCTGGTGATAGATACTAGTCAGTAGTCAGCCATCCCGGTTAGACTACAGATTTGTTCATTTTTTAGTCATTTATACTCGACTAGTCTATTTGTGTCACTGTGTACATTTGCATTAATTAAAAATGCAATTAATCAAAGAATAGAGTTTCACAGATCATATCTTTTTAGAAGTCTTGGACGATGGATTTCTTCCGCAGAAAGCACCCACTACTTCCCAACGTCAAACCAACTGCTTTCTTGTCTCTGCATTAACAATATCTTCGACTGTGCATTTGTGCAAGTGTTCATGCAGCATTGCACAGTCCAAGTCAAACAAAATCTGTACACTGCACAGTCAAACAATATCTATAACTAAAGATTGTGTACCGTATTTGCGTTTCATTTACATCTCCGGTTTGCAGCGTTTATTCCGAGCCAAATCAACTGACCGCAACAAACTGACCGCGAATTAAAGGTTACCAGTGATCTCGTCACAAAGTGATTTCGTGATAAAGTGAGGGTTCGTGGACGATGGCTGTGGGGATAGTAAAATATTTTTATGACCCCCTTCTAGGCCAATCGGGGTTAGTTAGTTCGCGGTCAGTTGTCGTGGACCCGTTTATGCAACCATACTATTTTAACAGTTGCTAGTTAAGCTTCAATGGAATGCGGGTTATTGTTTTTGTTGAAATTTAAACGAGGACTGAAGGCAACATCAATGGAATAGACTTAATTTTTCTTTTTCAAGCCGTTCCACAGATATTCTACTTCAAACACGACGTAGGGATCTCCAAATTACAATTTTTATTTTGGCAACTCTGACGTTTTAATGCAGTATTCTAACATACTGAGGTCTATTAACCTAGCTATAAATAGGTTAAGACGCTTCTGTGGCTTAGTGTAATTGCTGCATTGCCTTAGGATAGGACTAAGATGGCGTCGCGGATGTTATCAATGCCAGGGTTGCCAATAGAAATTATGATTAGAGAGGTCCTTACGTCGTGTTTGAAGTAGAATATCTCTGGAAGGGCTGATCAAGAAGGATGAAGTTAACGCCGATCTAATCTAATACGATTTGCCAAACTTTAGATACCCCCGGTGATTTTACCTTCAGTCCTCTTTCAAATTGAGATTAAAGTTCAAGTTTGAGGTTAACATTTATTGGAGCTGGATCAAAGTGTGTTATGTTTATTATCAGAGGTAGGCAAAGCGCAACTTTGATGTTTGATTTTGAGATGTTGAAGTTGCGCTGCGGACTAATGTATCCTTAAAAGGAATTGCGCTACGCTTTCAAATTTTTGTTTTGTTTTTTATTCGCTATTTTATTCGATAAACTTAATTTTGTTTAATTTCAATCCTAATGTTGTCAAATGTCCGCCATTTTCAATCGTAATGTTGTCAAATTGGCTTAAATTGCCTCTGACTAGAGGGAGGTTGCTTGATTCGAATGATCGTCAGGCTTTTTGCAACTTCCCTGTCGCCTTAAACGAATGCTGATTAATTTTACTGAGCGATAAAATAAATTTGTCTTGCCTTCAGCAAATTACTTATTCTTTTTCCGTCTAGAATTGTAAAAATGTGGAGTTTGCATCGTGTTGTGTTATTTTGTTTCCGGAAGTTAAATTACTCTTTGACTTGGTATATGAATTTCGTTCCGCAATTGCGGAAATTACGCTACCCTTCAGAGATAAAAACTTTAAATTGCGTATCTTGCGCTTTGCTTTAAGTGATTTACAATTAGATAATCATTGCCCTTCGCGTTTGGTAAAATGTTATTCGTGCCCACCTCCGTTTATTGCTATAATTTCATATTAATTAACCGTACTCGTTAGTCGTGTCTTATGCTGTGAAATTATAACGCTGCAGCAGGAGGCAACTCAATCTCAGTTTGCTTGTTGAAGTGCTTCCTCCTAGAGGTGGAGTCGCGGACACAAGGCTCGAGGCCTAGGACACAAAAAAAATCCGAGCCCAAACCAGTTACCGACTTTCCGAGGACAGACCTTTTTGAGGCCAAGGACAGGAATGCTGAAGGCAAAGGACACAACGCGCAAGTGTTCTCCTAGAAAAAAAAAAGGTCTCGCGCACAAAGTCGCAAATTTTTCGTGAAATTTCAGTCGAGGAAAAAAATGGTCATGACTATGGCTCATTTTCAAAAAATAGTGCTGTCCTCGGCGGAGAACAGGGTATTTTCGGGGACTTGGAGGCTTCGAGGTCAAGGACTTGACTTAGGAGGCCAAGGACGTCCTTGAGGACTCCACCTCTGATTCCTCCTTTATTTTTTTATACTGGTGCACTGTAGAACTAGCTATTCATTTGGTGTTTCCATTTGCTAAAGTTTAAAAGTCGCTTTTTTTAGTTTCTATTCGGATTATCACATATTGATGCTCGTATATATTTATTAGCTTTTCGTTTATTTACTCTATTATACACCCTGGCATTTGATTGATGTGTGTGAACCACGACTGCGAGTTGTCAACTGCTCATAACCTATGTTTTCCTTTATTGAAAGTCGTTTGGTGGCATCAGTTTAGGTATGCTTGAACGTAAACTACATGTAAATTTGAAATATGCGGGCTAATCCCATTAAATTTTTTTGCGGATTCATTGCGTTGCGTTTTCTTTCTAACTTTTTTCGATTAGTCGCGCCAGTTGATTCTTAAAAAATTAGTGTTGCGTTTATCGTAATATTGCCAAATGTTAGCCTTCCTTAGTAAACAATTAATCCTTTTTTTGCCTAAAATCAAAATGCGAAATTCACATTGTGTGTTGTAACTTGATTGCGAACGTTAAGCTGCGCTTTATCTTATTCGTGCCTACCTTTAATAACAGTATAACGAGGTTTGCTTTTGTGTTCATACTCATTTAAATTGTTTGCAAAGTTATTGAAAACCGCTATTTTGACGAGTAAGTCACTATTTTTTTCCAATCAACCGTACATCAAAATTTTTCAGCAGATTGAAACCCCGATGGCCCATGGAAACAATGAGTTTTTTGCGTTCAAAATATTTGAGCTTTTCAACGCACCGTACGTGGTATTGGAAGAATTTTTGGGTGTCAAAAATCAAATCTTTTTAATCGCTAAATTACGCCGAAGCGTATGACAACTTAGCCGAGCCCATCTCCGAATCATCGCGCCTTGGCAACACTACTTCGAAAGGTTGCATCAACGGCTTGCTGTTGTTTGTAACTCCGTGTCCGAATTCGCTGACCCCAAATTTAAACTTCTTTTGCAGTATCTATGCTGCTTAGACAAACGCATTGTTATTACTTAATCAATTTTGCGCAGGTGCTAAACATATTTGTCAGCTTCTCAGGGAAACCTTATTGGTATGGTACCTGAGGACAACGATTAGCCTGTATATTTCAGCATTTTAGATAACTGTTCTAAATTTAGAAAGATTTTAAAGTGTGTTTTAAATGTTGATTTTTTTTGTATCTCTGTAGTTTTATGCCGGACTTGTAAAATGAGTTTTATTTTTTTCATTAATTCGCGTTTCCGATTTTTCAAATGTATAAGTTACTTCACTCGGTAATTATTCCATATCTTTTGTGGTTGATATTTTGCATAAATTTTCAAAAAAATGGCCTGAATATATAATATGAAAGTTTGTGGAGCCCTGCGTTCGCAAACAAAAACCGCTCGACGCTCGCTCATTCGTTTATTATCGTTTGTTTGCTGACTTGCGTTATGTTGCTGTTGATTACTGCTTAATAAACCTCGATTTCATTACACACTGTCGTAAACGAAGTAGAATTGGAAAGCTTCATCGAGAATCGAACCCTTACGTGTCACTAAAACCCAGATAATGACCAGAAATGAAGCGCCAATTTGCCAATCGTTTCCACTTCCACCTACAGTTCAGCAACTTCGTGAGAAAGTTTTAAAGTAGAATTTTTTTCAAAAAATTATTTTGGCAAATATTTTTTTTGCAGTTTAATGGAATCGTCGAAATGGTTTACATTATCATTATCAGACATAAAAGAATCGAATTGCGTAATTGGTTTTGTTACCGTAGAGCAGTGCCGTCGCTACGGGGGGGCCGTGCCCCCCTAACAACTGCTTGTGCACCCCCATTTCGGTTTACTCAGAAGACTTTTTTGGAGCATCACGTAGCGACACGACAATAGGCAATAATGGAAAAAGAAATAACGTTTAAAGTTTATTCTCGTTTGAAGTTTTCTTAATTTTTCACGAAATTGCTGGCAACCAACTGCTGTACGAGTACATAAATGTGACGCAATAATCTGCCTTATAAATACGAACTTACGGATGTGTCGCGGAATAGAGATGTGAGTCCATAGAATCGTTACCGGTACCTTGTTAGTGATTATGACCAAAAACAAAGTGTGAAAACATTTAAAAAATAACCAGTTGGTTTTGCTTTTTTAGAGCACACTCAAGATTTATTTTAGGTCGCAGTCAGTTGCGCAAATTGGGGGAAAGGTTTAAAGGGGTTTCAGCCTCTTTTAGCCGAGTCATTGAGAAAATATAACCCTAAAGCCAAGCGTTTAAATGTTTTGAAGTTAATCTTAAAACTAAAGGGGCTAGGCAATTCAATTTTTTCAATGACTTTTAAATTTTATTCGTATGGCTTCAAAAACGTGCGAAATGTGATTAAAATAGCGTTAAAATAGCTATTTTTTGGCGCAAAATCACAAAAGTCATCCAGCAGCTGGAGATCTGCCTCCAGGCCCCTCTGTGATACGCTTGAGTTGCATTGGTTTGTTTAGCACGGGGCCTAAATTAGACAATTTTTGTACAAAAAAAAAACAAACTTGGGGTTTAAACCTCTCTGAGCAAAATCCTGGATGCGCTTCTGGTTGCGCTATGGCTTCAAAAACGAGCGAATTGTGATCGAAATGACGTTAAAATTGCTATTTGTTGCCGCAAAATCACAAAAATTACCCAGACGCTGGGATCTCTGTCCCCAGGCCCCTTCTGTGACAAGCTTGAGTTGCATCGGTTTGTTTAGCACGGGGCCTAAAGTAGACAAATTTTGAGCAAAAAAATTTACTTTGGGTGCAACTCCCCTCCCTCTTAGCAAATTCCTGGTTGTGCTTCTGGTCCCATTCACTGCAGCTGACAGATTCTTCAAGCAGTTACACAGGCCGCAGAAAAAACAGCTAATAAACACTGCCAGGCTTATACGCCTTTTTTTTTCAAATATGCATTCAAAATTTTTAAATAGCGCATAATTTGTAGCCGTAAAATATCAGTTTTTGTATGCAAAAGTTCGGTCTATTTTAGTGCCCCCCCCCACTTTCGGCTAATGCCCCCTCACTTCGTTTGCTATGGCGACGGCACTGTCGAAGAGATCTTAAGTTTTAGCGTAGACAGAACTAGGAATGTGAATTGGAATGATTCAAACGTCTAATCGCATGATAAGTAATACGTTATAATCACAAGGAGTAATCACTACGGGCGCTGGGCCATGGGCAGAACACCCAGGTGACCCAACACACGGAGTTTTGAAAAGAATTGCAACGAGAAGGTATTGCATGGCCGTAAACCATCTGCGTTAACTAAACCCGTTTCAAAGACTTTGCAAATGCTGATCTGACACACAATGTACTGTAGTTGTTGTTCAAAAGGAAGCGGTTCACTTTCAAAACCATGGTAAAAAGTTTACCAACACCATGTGCTTCGTCCTCATTAGCAGTTCGTATGAGTGCATATTTACAGTAAAGCAATCATAATTCACTCAGACCGTAACATCCTCCTGCAGTATCTGTGCACAGAGCGAAGATACTACAGTAGAGTATTTCTGTTGATTTAGCTTTTAATTGGTTTTGCAATCGCAACTTTCTAGCAAACACGAAGGTTATTTAATAGATAAGATTCTTATGAAATAACATCAATCAACCAATGACGTGTTACTTGTAAATTAAAACGTGCTACAACGACTTGAAAAACTTCAGATATGCAAAAAAAACAAACCCAACTACTATAGATCTCATTTAAAAACATTTCCATAAAATCTAGATGCATCGTCATATGTACGGGGGTCCAATTGTCTATAAAGATCATTGCTTGGTTGATCCTCAAATTCGGCAATCTCTGGTCAACCAACGCACCACCACAAACATGGTATTATACCACCACAAACATGACGGCACAGCTAGCAGAACATAACATCGTAACCCTGCAGTTGCTGCAAGCCATACACTGATACGATATAAATTAAGCTTTAACTCTCCTTCACTATATAATTTAGTTCAGTTGCCTAATTTCTGATTCGTGTAATGGGTTGGTAGAAGCTCGAGCTGGAACTGTTTTTATTTAGAAGCGTAAACTTTGTTTTTTCGATAGAACATTTATAAACAAAATCAGATCCAGCACAATCGCATTCTTTTTGAAACGTTTCATTACTTAAACCTACATCTATTACCAGCAATTCTACACAAGCCATTAACCTCATGCGATTGTGGAATAATTATGGAGTGAATTTTCGTACGTAAGTGCTTTTGCACCAGACTAAATTGCCAGACAAACAAGTTTAAAGATTTACTACATGAAATCCGTATTATTAACAAGTGAGAACTACTGGAGGTAATAAAGAGGTGCCCCAAACCTTGTTTCACTATTTTTTATCCTCAAAACTAAATTTAATCCATTTGACTCCGTACCATTAGCAATCCTGTTTTTCGAAATTTCGTGACAACATAAAAGGATAACTTAAAAAATTATTGTAAGAACGCAATGTTTACAATAATAATCGAACATCGCGTTGCCTATTCCACAAGAAATTTTGCAAAGTCATATTTTTTTGATGTCACGAAATTTCGATATGCAGGGTTGTCAATGGTACCTAGTTAAACGGATTAAATCTACTATTGCGGATAAAGGAAATAGTGGGAAAAGTTTGCAGCATCTCTTTGTTATCTCCAGCGATTTTCATTTCTTCAATGAAACCGATCTCGAGCAGTATCTTTTCAAAAGAATTCGATTAAAAGCGAGTTAATATTGTCAGCAACAAACGCGTTAATTAAGCTCGAAAACACAAAATGGCGTTCGTTTGGTTTGGCAGTCAGATCATAGACTCTTTATCTAGTAGACTAGAAACCAACTCACGGAGAAAAAGAGAAGAGGATTGAACAAAAAAGGTTGCTCTTGTTGTCAAGATTTTTTGCAGTCACGCGTATTCGACTGATTTGATTCGACATATTCGAAGAACAAGTGAATTGTGAAGAAAAAAACGACAAAACTGTCAGTTTCCAGCTACTACTAAAGAGTTCTATGGTCAGACGTATCACAGACGAATTTGTTAACCGAAAAAGTACTGCACGTAATTAAAATAACAAAATGCATGCGGCCAAGTACCAAAAAATGATGGCGCTTTTGAAAAAAGAAAAAGAACTTTGTAACAAAAACGAATGAAAAAAATGAGTGACAGGTTAAAATATTCTAACGAAAACAAGAGTCATTTTGTAGCATTTTTTTAAAAAATCATCTAGGCAATGATGAATTACATACACAAAAGTTGCTTACAATTTCGATAGCACAACTCACTTTAAATGAATTAAGAACAGCACGTACATACACAAAATACTCAAAACAAATAAATGTCATAGCAGTAAAACTAAAATGTAGCTAATTCTGGGTGGTACAAAAGTCATTCTTCACTCTTTTTGTTTACCACTCGGAACCAGTTTATACATTGCCATTTTTATTTTCACGGCAATTTGTTTTCCCGTTTTCTGATGCTGCTGCGTAGTTGAGCAGGATTTTTTCCAAGGTAGCATTCGCAGCGGAAACCACTTTCTTTTTGCCACTTCAATAGCGGGCATGTGTTCACTAGCGACAGCTATTTATAAGCTTCCGCTTGCGTGTTCCCACAGTTTTTGTGCAACTAGCAGATTCTTTTGAGCTTCGCTTGTTCTTACTGCTTGTGCTGTTCTTTTGGCACAGAAAACATATTATCCTGGATAGAAATAGGGTACAAACCAGATCCATACATGACACAAACTGGAAGATTAAAGTGCACGTTGTACTTTTGAGATAATCTAGGTATTTTACGTGGGTCTTATGTCCGAAAAACAGGGTAACTAAACTAAAAATTAGTTTACAACCAAACAAAATCCGGAAAAAATAATGAAAGAAATGACTAATAAAAAAATAAATATATAAATAAAAATGAAAAAAATGAGCGCTTGACAGCCTGAAAAATGGAAATTAATTAAAAGCGTTTCGAACGATAATCCACAACTGCTTGCAAATCTCAACAAAAAACCATAGAGATGGCATGCAAGTTCAGGAAAATTTGGTGCTTTCTTAGTTTTCGGAGGAACATTTCTTATCGAGACTTCTTCTCTTCTGATTATTGTTATTCACGTGGCATTATTTCTACTGTAGTTCTGTCGTTGCACATTTTTTGGAAGTCCATGATTTAATCACAATATTCCATAAGTACATTTCAAGATTTTGATGATATTTTGTGAAGATCAAAATGCTGATGCACACTTGCATAGTCGAAGATATTGTTAATACAGAAACATGAAAGCAGTTGATTCGACGTTGGGAAGTAGTGGGTACATTCTGTGAATGAAATCCACGGTCCAAGACTTCTAAAAAGATATGATCTGTGAAACTCTATTCTTTGATTTTGTATTTTCAATTTTAAAATGCAAATGCACACCGTGACACAAATAGACTAGTAGAGTAAAAGTCACCAAAAATAAACAAATCTGTAGTCTAACGGGAATGACTATTGACTAGTAAATATCACCACATTAACTACAATCTTACTTGTAAACTAAAGTTTGTCACGAAGCTCTTTAAAAATAAAAATAAAAAACTACGATTAACTGGCTTGTGTGCATAACCCTAATTAATTAAATAAATGATTACAAAAAAACAAAATATTACAAAACCTTGAAACTTAAAAGCGCATTTAAATTGGACACAGAGCAATGTAAAACAACTCTGGTGTTGCCTTACATCAATTGCAAAGATCAGCATAACACTGCATTGCTTCTGGTCTCAACCATACAAGTATCAAACACATTCTACATTCTAGATTGTACCTAATTGTACCTTTCTGAATACTGTTGTCGATAGTTAATGAAATTCCACAATTCAAAAAACAATCGGTGAAATTCCACTTTCATAGTTTGCGATATTCTGGTAGTGGCCTCAGTGGTTGCAGTAGGGCAAGTGATCTTTCTAAGGTAGTGAAGGTACAATCCTTGAAGAACCAGCAAATTTTTCCTGAAAAAATGAAAGCAATTAGCAACAAAGGCTAATAAAATAATTTTTTGCTAGAGCAACTCTGTCCCACTTGCCATAATCAGACTCACAACATGGCTTGACAACATTATAAGTTTTGCTAAATGCAAAAAATATATAATCAGCAAAAAAAGAGCTTCTGTTGATAATTTATATGTTGCGAGGTTCTGATTACATCAAATCTTTCACAATACTCATATTATGCCGAAGTATGTAACACGGAGGAAATCTCCTTACATTTGTGAAGGACAACACAACTTCTTTTGAAGAAATGTTGCAGTGGTGCAAGCTGTTGGCAACACTGTGTCTGATTTGACTAGCCTGAAATACAAACCTCCCAATCCAGGACAATTGCGTTACTGCTCGACCAACTGGCCAGTTTTAATATAGTTAAATCTTGCTGCAAGTGAGAGATTGCAGTCAGCACCAAAACTTGTATCTGATGTAGATACTGTAACAAGTTTGAAATATCATTGCAAACAAAATGAAGCTACAAACGATTATTTGAAGAACATACCCAAACACTTGGTAAGTCTTGCTGCTGTATATATCTTTTTTCATCCAAAAAATCTTTTAAAAACTTCCTGTATTATTGCCAGATACTTGTGGATTGCTCATCAATTTTTCTGGGTAACACAATGGCTTAAAAGATGGCATCAATCAGTCAATGCTGCATAGTTTAGGAGATTAATCACTACATTAGAATCCATTTGTTTTCGCAAGCCTATCTAAATACTGGTACTAAATTTCTTTCAAACTAGCTTTTGTAGGCTATTTTTTCTGCCTGAAATGCAATTTTGTGTTTTAAACAATTATAGAATATGAATAGCTATAATTTGCAAACATCAGCTAAGTCTGCGCAAACACTCTACAGTCTACATGTTAGCATATTACATGTAGTGCAAATACATGTGTTAAATATTTGGATGTCCTGATTGATCATTCACTAAATTGGAAACCATAAATTCAGAAAGTTAGTTCAAAATTAGCCAGTGGTTGTTGGGTATTGTATCGTTTACAGAAGTATGGTGATTGTAAAGGTAGTGTCTAGATCACCGATCCGGTCTCCGACATCAAATCGCTAGTGCACCAGCAGCATATTATATTGCTTTTTTCTCATTGATTCAATCTAAATACGGCACTTTGACGCATCAAATGCAAAGCCCTGATAGTGTAGTGGTAAGCACACTTGACTGCTAAGCCAAGGGTTGGGGTATCGATTCGCGGCGAACACACTTGGCATATATAGCGCTAGAGAGTAACTTCGCTGCATGATTCTTTTTTTTCTCTAAAACCTTACCATTACAGTTAGGGTTTGGACAACGATACCAGCTTGAGAGATAGTAAATTGAACAGCAAAGTGAAACAACCGGCGCCGCCGGTGCACTAACGATTAGATGTTGGAAACCGAGCCGGTGCAGCAGACACTGCCGATTGTAAAACTTTAATGTTGATTTATTACAGCTTCATCCATTCTCATCTAAATTACTGTATTAGCAGCTAGTGTGGTGCATCAGTATTGACCCTCTCACCTCTGATTAATTTACAAAAAAACCAGTAAGAATAATAACTCACAACAACATCAGGACACATACTTGATAGTAAACCGTTATTCTCAAGCTTATATCTATTACAGCTGAATGACATGTGCAAAATGGAAATAGCAAAATTGATGTACAGAATAAGCAATACATCATCTCACACTTCCAGGTCTAATTTAGGTCTTTTCATAATGCTGGATGAAATACATTCTTACAGCACTTGAAAAAAAAAAAAACAAACTACTTTCTTCCCCGAGTTAATGCAGCACTAACTCAAAAATTGCTGATCTATAATGGAAGTAAAATATGGAATCAAATTCCAAAGGAAATTAGAGATGAAACTCTTGCAGTTTAATAAAGAACTAAAGACTTTATATATCTCAGTACTCAAACACAAAATATTGAATAAGGGGGTCCAGGTAATCAAGTTTTTGAGCATATGTCATACATTGATACGAAGCATAATTGTTACGTTTGATGTTGTGAGTTTTTGTTTTGAGTTGTGACAGTAGTACCGGTAGGTTTTAGCCCACTGCTCTGTTTCTTACTGATTATATGTTACTGCATAAAGTTTCTTTTTTTTCGTGACAGTAGACATTGATGACTTATACAGTCTTTTCGCTGTCCAAATAAATCGAATTGAAATTGAACACCAGGAAAATGTACCATAACAGTCAGATCTTCAGACTGTGTACCTGCTGCAGAACTGTGTGAAGCTGGTAAAGTTAGCAACCTATGTAAATTTTTTTGGAAGTTTTCCTTCAAACTGATTCAACAATCTATCAGTTTGATACTTTATCAATTTATCAAGTAAACTTTGTCCTAATTTCATCCACTATGACACTGAGTGAGGAGTAGATGAATGACTGAGTGATGAAGTCAGTAAGCGAATCTGTCTAGTTAATTCTGACTCTAAATTTGAAAGTAATCACAACATTGGTGAAATTACAGTAGTGAAATAACTTTGACATTTCACTTTTCCAGATTTAGGGCCTACACACAGTTTAGGCTAGTCATTTACGGTAGCCTACCTAGCCAACTGCACTGTCTGACAAGGCTATCCAGATCTGAGATCTCAGTACCTGTGCCGCTATCTCAGATCTGCTATTTATTTTTGCAATTCGCATACAGTAACTTGAATTATGCATTAATTAAAGAAATATGTTTTAGGCTTCCCTTTGATAGGCCTATTCCGTCTACAATGCAATAATCGCTGAAGACTCAGCAGCCCAACCCTTTACAAGCTTAAAAAAGATTACTAGGCTCTGGCTATTTTGACTTGCTTGTATCACAAATTTTGTCTCAATATTTTGACTTGATTATAAAACGTAAGTCTAGGCTTATCACAAAATTGTAATTACATTTTATTATAATATGAAAAAAAGTTTTAAAAGTATTCAGCATTAATTTGGGCCAAAATTAAGATGAAACATACGAGACCAAAAATTAATACCATAGCATAAAAAATGAAAACAAGGAAAATGGGCAAAAATTAAAAAAATGATAAGAACAAAAATTTCAAGGATACAATTCCAAATCCAGATCAATAGTATCAATGTGCCATTGGTGTTCAAATTTTGGAAGTACACAAACCAGAACAGAAGAAGCAAAGGACTCCAGGGTAATCCACATAACACAGCACCGAGATATAAGTTGTGATTTTCAAAAGAGATTTGTAGTTGTACGTATCCAAAAGTTGCATGTCATATCACATGTTTCAAATATGATTTTGTACAGCATTTTTTTTAGTTTACAAGTAATTAGTATATACCGGTATAAACAGTTTAGTAAAAATATATGAAAAAGAAGAAAATTGTTACTGCAGATATTATTGAGTAGATAATATCTGATCAGTCAAATATAAAAAAGGCAAGTTTAAATTAAAAATCAAATTACTTTAAAAAGATGCATCATGGAATAAGCATACACACGTCATATTAAAAATGCTGTAAGTAAAAAAGAAAGACTAAAAAATCAAAGTAAAAAATCAAAGTAAAAATGAATAAATTTGAAGTACTGTACCGATATAACGAATTTGTGGTGGTCTAAAAATTTTTAGGCAGTGGTATGCATATGTGGAATAAGATTAAAGGATATTTCTTTCAAATCGATTCCATTGCTTTTTGACTTGCCTCTAAAACCATGCAGCGCAACCAAAGTTGCTTTAAGAAGGGCAAATCGAATTTTGGTCCTCAGATGGCGAATTACATCAGCATATTTTTCTTTTCTTTTGTTTGCAATCAGTTCACCAAGCCGATTCAAAAATTTGGTACATTCTCGAGACATTCCTCCTGATGTCAGAAAAACAAGTGGAGTAAAATTTCCTTTTTCTACTTGAGTGACTCTTTCTTGATAAGAATCTTTTTTTTCTTTTTCGTGTTGGAGCAGAATGGTTTCGAGGGATTTGTTCTCATTTGATGGACAGTTTGGATGCGTAATCCTTATGTCAACGAAGGACCTATCAAATGGGGACCATATTCCTCTACCAGACACATCCAGCCTGGCATTTGGTTCTTTGTTTGAGTGTGCCAGAGTTAAATCACCTGGCTCAACTGGTATGAGGTGAGGTTCAGTTTGAACGTCAAAACACACTTCCTTCATTATTTCAGCCACAGTATCCCTGATGTGATTGTGTCGCATGATTACATATCCCCTTAGTTTGCAACTGAGGGAATGGTCAATGCTATTCGATTTTCCACAGCCACAGTATTTTGGGATGCTTTCAATATTCCAGTTGTAGCGAAGATATATACTGTCCTTAAATTCCTGCTTATTCAATGCATAACCCAGCCATTCAAGGGGTAGATTTGTAAGCCAGCTTGATGCTCCCTTTTGCTTTGCATTCTGCATGGCCCTTTTTGTGCTGGGGGTTGCATGCGAATAAATTGAGTCGATTGAGTCTAGGCTTATTGACTAACTGCTATTATCGTTTTTTTCTATTCTTCCTAGCCTATTTTACCACTGCCTACGGTCGGACTTTATTCCAAGCTAAAGCCTAGCCTAATTGCCCAGTATCATTGTACCAATTAGCCTGTGAATATAGCGGATCAAGCGAAAAGCGGGAGCGGAGTATGAATCACAAGGTTGGGACAACGGATGTGACGTAATAAATCTGCAAAACCATGGTAGAAAAAAAAATTTCGCTGGCAGGCCATTGTAGTAGGAAAAAGTCAAGTTTTGATAGAGACGCATACCTAATTTTTCACTAAGGCTTTTGCTTGGAAACGGCTGTTTGATTATTATGCTGTCTGCACGATTTTCCATCGAGATTTTAGAAATAATTTTGAACTATTATTGATTTGAATGTACATTTGCATTTAAACCTTACAAACAAAACTGTAGCGATTAGCAAAACGGAAGTTGCTGTCAATTTCATGGTCTTGTTCTTTTTGCACGCATTTATATGGCGTCACACCTTGTCTGGTGCTCTTTTCCAAGCGCACGAGCCGATCATTTAAAATGCGTGGATTTTTGACGAAAAAGGCATCGTCACCATCCGCTATATATCTCCAAGCCAAAATATACAGCATGGTATAGCATGGCTCAGGTGCGCAAAGTTTCTTGAACGAATCGAACGGTTTCGTTATACTCCAGTAGTTTCGTGAAAGAAAAAAAGCATTGGATTGTGTTGCGCTGGCAGAAATGTTTCTAACATTAAATCGATGTAACAAAAGTTTCAAATAAATAATTTTTTGTGAGTGTAATTTCACAGGGCGTGCGCCGCACACTCCGCACCTATGGAGAATACGCCCCTGATCTCTATTCTCTACGAAATAATTCAATGAAAACAACTGCTTTTGCGTTTTAACTCCTTGCAACCGACAACCATAGCGGTAAGCCGCTAATGACAACACGAAATGCAAAAATTACCAAGATACTGCAAAATAGACTTATGAAATTACAGAAGTTTGAAAGTAAGCTAGCTTTGTCACAAATAAAGAGATACAACAGTTTAAAAGTACGCTAATTTTACCATAAATAAGTCAATAGTAAGCCTCGATTTTTACAGCATAACCGAAACTAGCCACCACCATTTATATTTCGTGATTTTAATAGGTTTCTCTACAGCAAGCTGGGTTTAGGTCACTGAAAAAAAGCATACAAAAACCAAATTCTTATTAATTAAGATCTTTTTCAGTTTTTTCAGTTTTTATCTAGCATTTAACTTTAATGTTACGAAGAATCAACTCATTTAGAGCCTGAAAATACGTTCTATAATCTTCCCTATCAGTGTTTTTGCATGCATATACTTAGCGCCAATCCGCGATTTTGACGTCCAGCGGTTTGGCTAGCAGCGCGATGACGTCACGTGCAATCCATCAATATATAATCAGGGTGTCGAACCGTTTCAAATAACAGTTCAGGTTCAGGTTTAGCTCCTGCTCAAAATATTTTAGCGGTTCAGGTTTGGTTCGGGTTCACTTGAGCACCATTTTCGAGGTTCAGGTTTGGTTCAGGTTCACTCAAGTAAAATATTACTGGTTCAGGTTCGGTTCGGGTTCATAGATTTAAAATTTAACTGTCGTTACTCGTTTCGTCCAGAAAAAAAAAGGAGAAATTGCTGATCCTGTTGATGATCACCTCTGCTCTTATTGTGCGTGTATCAGCGCCAGCGGCATCCGGATATGGAAAAATATATTCTTACTTTTGTTAGGGGTTCAGGTTCGGTTTGGGTTCACTTGAGCACAATTTTGAGGGTTCAGGTTTGGTTCAGGTTCACTGAAGTAAAATTTTGCAGGTTCAGGTTCGGTTCGGGTTCACCAAAATGAAGCGGTTCATTTGGGTTTACGCTTCGAGTTCAGGTTCGGTTCGACACCCTGTATATAATATATCAAACACGGGGAAAATAC
>CAWYPQ010000228.1:0-50577 GCA_963965965.1 Trididemnum nubilum | reverse complement strand
CAAACGGTGGTTTAAAGCGAAGCCCTTTGCGGTAAACGCAACCGTCGCAACGTAGCCTACTGGTACCGCAAGAAAATGCAAACTAATAAAATGCTCTTGATAGCATTTAACTTCGCACTAAACATCGATACGCGCTCCGCTAGCGAGTAAAACACCAAACGTTAGTTTTAGAGGCTGACTTTTCCTCAAAGCAACTGCTGGTATCAGGTATCACTGTGCTAAATTCTTGTCCTTCGATGATAGTGTCAAATCATGCAAAAACTGCTATGTTTTTTTGCTTTCTCCAGCAAATCAACACAGCAATCCATTGCACAATAAGCAAAAAATCCATTACATAACTGATGACAAATCCAGCTTTCAGTTTCACTCATAGCGTTAACATTGGGAGTCTTTATAAACAGCACTAAATAACACATACAAACAACTGTTTAAGCTTACTACAGGTATCATAACATGCTTGCCTGAAAAAGAAAAATCACATCAAAAAAACACATAGTTAATGATTTAAATGCACCTGTAGACTAGCCTATTGGTTTACACTCTACAAGATACCGGTAGATCTACCACTACCATAATAAGACATGGATGGTGAAAGCGTTTAAGGATTTGTTAACTGAGTAAACGCCCAAAGAGAACTTTTGACATCTGCTTCCAGCTTTTTGCGTTTCTGCATTAAAACCCAGAACTGTCATCGTCAAAACAGATTAGGGCAAAGTTTTCAGTGGAAGGATCTAAACAAATCATTGATAGCTAGTAAATAGGCCAAGTACTACTACGTTTTTGAAGAAATGACTTGTCTTTTCATTTCCAAATTCGATCTAGTGTACTTCGTTTTTCACTTAAACTTTACAAATTTTTTTCTCAAGATTGTTTTGTTACCTGAGCTATTAGTCTAGACTCTTCTTCACGGTTATTTATTTATTTATTTGTGTCAAGCGCAAAAGCGCTCATAGAAAACGAAAAAAAGAAACGCTCACACACACACACACACACACACAAAAAAAAAAAAAAAAGGTTTACAGTCATGCATTAATAATTCTAAAGCGCCAGAGAAGAACAGTAAGCTTCTCCCAAACCATTTACACTAAGCAAATCTATAAAGCGAGCAACATATTTCGAAGAACGAAATCTGCAAGAGTGAAGTAATGAGTGAACAAACACATTGGTAGACCTGTGGCAACGATTCATAAAACGGAATAAAAGTTTGCGAACAAGGGCATCAAAAGTATCAACATTAGCCTCCACTTGATATTGACGGACACTGCAATAACGAGGAATACCATGAATACTGCGGTAAGAATCATTGTAAGACACTCGAAGACGTCTATAACTCTCATGGGTATAACAACACCACAGCTGACTAGCATACAATGCACAACAATGAGTCCGAAATAACATATTTTTGATATGAATAGAACACTTATGAAATTTACTGCGAAGTGAGTTACCTACAGCATACAAATACTTGATTTGGCGAGTGATATCACAATCATCAGATAATGTATCAGTTAGAAATACACCCAAATATTTTACAGAATCAACAAATTTAATGATTTTGCCATCCAGAGATAGTTTAGGCTTAAAATCCTTGCAGTATTTTACGCGAAACATCATGCCATATGATTTACAAGCATTGAAGACAATAGTATGCGCAACAGCATATTTCGAGCAAACAGCTAGCAGTTCATTGAGCCCTGTTAGAGAAGGACAAAAACAACATAAATCGTCAGCATACATAATATGATTAAGCTTGAGATTTCCCACAATGCAACCAGCATTTACCTTATTCAGTTCACTAGACAGATCATCCATATAAACAGCAAAAAGATATGGAATCAAAACACTACCCTGACGAACACCGTTACTGACATTGAAAGAGTCGGACATACAATTACCCCATTTTATCATCATAGTTTGGTTAGTATACCAGAAGTGAAGCAAGCGTAAAAGGCACCCAGGTACGGATCGGGCCTTAAGTTTGTGAAATAACATGGCGTGATTCACCCGGTCAAAAGCTTTCGAAGCATCAAGGAACACAGAATAAACTGGAGTATTTTTTGTAGTATATGAGCGAACAACTTCTTTCAATAAAATGTACACATGTCAGTCCCATGAAGAGGTTTGAAACCAAATTGATTATCACTAGTTGTGAGCAACGGTTTGAGTTTAAACAAAATAAGGTGCTCAAAAAGCTTAGAAACTACCGATGCAATTGCAATAGGTCTATAGTTTCCAGAGTTTGATATATCACCAGTAGGACTCTTAATGATAGGTACAATAACAGTTTCTAGACACTGAGAAGGTATAAAGGAATGCACGGTGCACAAATTAAAAAATACACTCAAATATATGCAGATGCTAGGATGCGCAAATCTGATAAATTAAGCACTTATATTATCACGCCCAGAAGATTTGTTCAGTGGGAGTTATTGCGTGGGAGTTATTGCGTGATAACATAATATAAACTCAATCTTCGTTTTACCGGTAATTCCAGCGCGCTATGACGAAACAGAACCTGTGATTACTATAATAGCGCTTCAATAATAAACTACACAAGCTTTCTGCTCATTGAATACATTTTAAAAGTAAGTTGTTAAAATTAGCCTATGAAGCGACCAGTCGCGAAGATTAGCAACCACTCGCGAAGACTCGCGAAGGTTGGCAACCTTCGCGAGTGACGTAATCGACCACTCGCGAAAGTCGCCAACCTTCGCTTCGCGTTGCTTCGCGTCCAGTCTAAACGCACCTTTAGTTTTGGCGGAAGAACAAAACTAAGAGTTTCCAAAAACTTTTTTCGGGGGATATCTTTTTGCATTTGTTGATTGTCTTTGCAACCGCAGCCTGAAAACTAAAACAAAAAATGTCAAAAATTATAGTTCAATTTTAGCTATTATAAACTAGCGGAATTGGCTGGATGATTCACCACCTTAATTAAAGCTGAAAATAAAGGATTAACGTTAACGGAGGTGTGAAGTTTGTTAACAGACTAGTGGTTAACGAAGCTAACGTTTTGCCTTAACTTGCCCACCTATGAGTCTAACCACTAATATTTGAAAGCTAACAGCTGATATTGACTTATCTCCACTTAATCTTTTAATAGGATGCTTTGTTACCAAGAAACTAGATTTGTAAAGCCAACTGGTGGGGTTCTTGCAACGTCTTTCGTTCAACTAGTTGGGAGTTTGCCAGCAAACCCAGTGAACGACCGACACATAGCTAATGCTGTGACGCTCAAAAGTACTTTTTGTCTACCGTAAAATCAGCAATTATTCAAAAATATCTGATTATGGAACCTCCAGAAAAGTAGAGTCAAAATATTTGTCAGTTAAACATCTCCTGATATCATAAAACACTGGCACCCTAGCTTGAGCCGTTCAAGCAATTGATTTTTGGGGTCTATTTGGGGGGTCCCTGGGGGGGGGTTGGCACCCCCAAACTATGTCAAAATATTTGTCTCTTAAATATCTGCTGATATCAAAAAAAAGTAGAACCCTAGCTTGAGCCGTTCAAAAAATTGATTTTTGGGGGTCTATTTGGGGGTCCCTGGGGGGGTTGGCACCCCCAAACTATGTCAAAATATTTGTCTGTTAAATATCTACTGATATCATAAAACACTGGTACTCTAAGTTAAGCCGTTCAAAAAATTGATTGTTGGGGGGTCCATTTGGGGGGGTCCCCGGGGGGTGGCACCCCCAAACTATGTCAAAATATTTGTCTCTTAAATATCTGCTGATATCAAAAAAAAGTAGCACTCTAGCTTATTGAGCCGTTCAAAAAATTGATTGTTGGGGGTCCATTTGGGGGGTCCCCAGTAGGGTGGCACCCTCAAACTATGTCAAAATATTGGTCTGTTAGATATCTGCTGATATCATAAAACACTGGCACTCTAAGTTAAGCCGTTCAAAAAATTGATTGTTGGGGGTCCATTTGGGGGAGTCCCCGGGGGGTGGCACCCCCAAACTATGTCAAAATATTTGTCTCTTAAATATCTGCTGATATCAAAAAAAGTAGCACTCTACCTTGAGCCGTTCAAAAAATTGATTTTTGGGGTCCATTTCGGGGGTTCCCGGGGGTGTGGCACCTCCAAACTATGTCAAAATATTTGTCTGTTAAATATCTACTGACATCAAAAAAAAGTAGAACTCTAAGTTAAGCCGTTCAAAAAATTGATTTTTGGGGGGTCCATTTGGGGAGGTTTCCAGGGAGGTGACACCCCCAAACTATGTCAAAATATTTGTCTGTTGAATATCTACTGATATCAAAAAGAACTAGCACCCTAGCTTGAGCCGTTCAAAAAATTGATTTTTGGGGGGCCCATTTGGGGGGGTCTCCGGTGAAGTTGCCCCAAAAAATTTCGGGAGAAAAACTTGCGTTTGCAGCTCAACAACTTTACACAAAAATTAGATTTCGATGTGCTGTGGTTTAGGAGAAGAAGAGCGTACAAAAATTAGGAAGAAAAAAAAGAAAAAAAAAGAAATAAACCTCATTGCGGCCAAAAGTGGATTGGTTGGGATGAAAGGGTATCTTGAGACATACAATCCTATGAAACATTTTTTGCCGTACTTCAGCCGTTTTTGACTGAGACCGCTTTTTACGCCAAACTTGCGGGGCGGTTTTCGGGTTCTAAAACCAAAGTCACGTGACCTATTGCCTCGAAATTTGGTGCAAACATACAACTCATTAATCTCAAACTCCTGTCAAAATTTCATAAAGCTAGACCCAACTGTTCTCGAGTTATAAGCAAAAGTCTGAAATTTTGCACTCGTTAGTTAGAAAATGGCCGAGTAAAAGCAGAGGAACACGCGACGCGAGCGTCGGTCGTTCCAATTAGGCCTACCCCACTAAGTGTTGTATATGCTAACTATTAAAAAACCGAAACTGGTGCTAATAACATTTTTAAAAAGCAGCTTTACATTTTTTCATGTTTGACAAGGCTTTTTCATTTGCGAGTTTTTTCACACAAAAATAAAACATCCGAAAAATCCGGATCCGGAAATACAGCATATTTAACATCCTAAAATCGGATCCAAAAGCGGAAAATTTTGCAAAATTTGCAAAGTTTTGCAAAATCTGCAAAATTCTTAATCCGAAATCCGACTCCGTGTACATCTCTGATTCTAGACTCTCCCGCGGACATTTAACAGGTTTGAAAACTTTGATTGGCGCATTGTTCTTCGGAAAAGTTCTTTTCAAAGAAAAAGCGACAACTAAGTTGGAGCATTTGGAAATCCATCCAGGACGAGTGGGGTGCAGTATTATGATGAGGTTTTATGATTGCGTGTAGATTCAGATTTATTTATTCATACTAAATTTAAGCACTTCACAGATAAATACAAAAAAAAAAAAAGAATCATTCATTTATGTATCATTCATTGTTTATCATTCATTTTGAGGATCGGTAGCTTCGTTTATGACTTTAGCTTTAATTCAACAGCACTAGGCCTAGTTCATAAACTAGGCTATATGAAAAGTTAGGCGTTTTTAGAATATGTAACTCGATAATAGTACCGGTAAGTTGTAACTTGTAGCCTAGTTTCAGTTAGTCAACTTTACAGTTTGGTAGTTAGTAGCCTGCAGCTTAGATGTATTCGGTAGAGATAAGCTATCAGTTAGATTTGTAGTCTATCGCTGAGCTTTATTCAGTACGATTTCCGTTAGATTAATAGCCTGTAACATAGTTCCAATCAGTGGCGTCACTGGGGGAAGCTTGCCCCGAGTGTCACCATTTTGGGGTGGCACCATTTTGTAGTACCAGTCAAACAGAAAAGAAAACAACGATATTTTTAATATCATTGGAAATGCTTAGCACTCTAAAATTAACTAAAAAATGATTTAAAGCCCCGTTTGAAAAAATTATTTGGAGGGGCGAGCTCTAATTTGTGGAAATATAACTCACAAATTAGTAAAAACCTTGAAAAATTGCCAAATAAGCAATTAAATTTGATCGCTTGTTGAAACACGCGGTTTCATGAAAATATGTAAGCTCAGGAGTATGGGAGGGGTGGCTATTCGGTATTGGTTAATTAGGTACCAAGCACTTTAACTCAAATATTGTTCCATTAGCCCCCCTCCCTAATCATTTTTCTCTATTGATAATAGACAATATGGATTACTCCTTGTGAGTTTTATTGAACCTGTAGCATTGCTAGGGGGGAATACAGCCTTTCCCTCGCCCCATTGGCCAGCCGGCCAAAATGCAGAATAAAGAAAATACGACGTTTTTAGCACTTCTGAGACCACCTTTTGCATTAGAATAGACTCAAAAATGATTTAAAGCTTATTTTGAAACATTTATTTACGAGGAAGAGCTAATTTATCAAAAACAAAACTTATCAATCAGAAAAAAAGTTTTGAAAATGGGCAAAAATTGTCTTTTGATTTGATCCCTTATCGAAAAATGCTGTTGTTTCAACACATCAGTTGTTTCAACACAACACATAGGTTTTCTCAAAAAATGAACTATAAGATGAGAAATAAGGGAGAGGGGCTATTCAGTATTAGTCAATTACCAATAACTTCTCTCAAACTTCCTTCCATTAGCCCCCAAATTATTTCTCTATAAAGTATAGACAAAAAAGAGTACTCCTTCAGAGTTTTGCTGAACTCTAGTATAGGATTTCATGATTTATCAGCTAGTAAATAAGAGAACTAAAATTCTGGCAATAGCTACCACTCACACAGCTCATTTTTCAACTAGTACCAGTATTATCATGTTTTTACACTGCTAATTTGTATGCCACGTTTCAATAGCATTAAGTTTTATCAAAATTGGCCTAAAGTTAAGTTAGTTTTTGTCAAAAATAGACAAACTTTTCGAGCGCTGGGGGCTCCGCCCCTAGACCCCCCCAAAAAAAAACCCCATTGCAGATATCTGGCTACGCGCCTGAGTCTAATGATGTTTTTGCACTGCTAATCTTTATGCCTCCAGAGTTCTCCCTGATGCCAGATTTTAAAAGCATTAACTTTTATCAAAATAAGGCTAAAATTATTTTTGCAAAAAAAATAAAATTTTTTGAGCGCTGGGGGCTCCGCACCCAGACCCCCAATGGTACCCGGCGGATAGGGCGGAGCTTTCAGATCCCCGAAACAGTCCCTCCCCAATGTAGATTTCTGGTTACTTGCCAGATATTAAATGTGTGATGTGATATTAAACATGCATACTTTCAAGTTGTAGAATCTTAAAATGAAAAGTTATTAAGCTAGCCAAATAACAACCGTTATTTACAGTAATGAAGTAGCACCGCCATCTTTAAAATTTAACCTTTTGCGGCCTACTATACATTAATATACATTACCTACTATACATTCTTTAAAATATAAACCTATGAAGGGTGACACCACGAAACTCCGCCCCGGGTTTCACCATCCTTAGTGACGCGCCGACGCCACTGGTTCCAATTGGGTAAAGATTTCAGTAAGGGTAGTTTAGCATCCCTGAGACCTGAAGTTTCATTCGGTAATGATCTCAGTTAGAAAGAATGACGGTAATTATTTTAGCATAATTTGTTGGGTAAAGATTCCATGAGACAGAATTTTATATGCAAATATTTAAGGTAGTGGCTAAGGTTACGTGACCGTAATTTTCGTTTTTGGAATTAAAAGTTACGTGAGAGATTTGATTTAAATACAGCACTTTGACGCATCGAATTCGAAGCCCTGATGGCGTAGTGGTTAATGCGCTTGGCTGCAATGCCGAGGGTTGGTACATCAATTCCCGCTGGACACGCTTTTAAAAATAGTGCTAGAGAGCTATTTTGCTACATAATCCTTTTTTTTTTCTCTAAAGTCTTATTATTTGAGTTAGGGTTCAGGCAGCGATGCCAGCTCGAGAGATATTATTATTTGAGTTAGGGTTCGGGCAGCGATGCCAGCTTGAGAGATAGTAAATTGAACAGCAAAAGTGGTCACGTAACTTTTAATTCCGAAAACAAAAATTATGGTCCCGTAACCTTAGCAACTGCCAATATTTAAGCATTTTCTTGGTGAAGTTTTTTTTTTCAGAAGTTTTATCAAGGTAATATTTGTCATTTTGGCAGTGGCGTTGCGGAGGACAGTACGCCCCAGGTGTCACCATTTTGGGGTGACATCAAATTATGATGTGAAACCATAACTCCGCTGATTTGTGGTGAATACCTTTCTTTGTTCACTTTGTTTGGTCCTCATCCTCATTTAGACCCAAAACCCACTGATTGTTAGGCAAAGACCTTTTTATTATTATTTTTTTTTGATCTTGACATGTTTTTGGACTGAAAGTGAAAACCCACTCATTTTGCGGTGAAGACTTTTTTGGTTTTCACCTATTTTTGGATCGAAAAAGGGTGCCACTGCAAAATCCCGCCCCGGGTGCCACCATCCTTGGCGACGCCTCGGCATTTTGGCCCTGCTAAACCTGTGAACCTAACTGATGAGCCTTAAAATTAGGCGAAACAGCTGTCTTAAGCTTGCAACTGGTAATTTTTTTGTCTGATTTTAGTAATGCTTTACAGTAAGCTACGTGAATTTTGATGTTTGTGCAATTGCTTTCGTAATGTAGCTTTTAAATGGTGTTCCCTTTTCCATTTTTTGATTTAAAAGTTCTTTTATGAGTCTAGTTTCTTGTTTTATTAAAATGTCTCTATTTTCATTTTAAATTTGTAACAGTAAATTGGCTTAGAGCAGGTCACAAACTCTGCACCAAGACATGCAATTTTTCCATATCGATGCGTGTTGCCGTTTATTTTATGTAATTTAGCGATATGCTAAAAAGAATAAATAAGTAGTGAAATGAAGCTGTGTTAGGCGGTAGGCAGTGTTCCCACTAAGCCGATTTTTTTCAGCGAATCGGCGATTTGTTGGAGCAAGGGCAAATAATTTTTGGCAATATAGTAAACAGAGCTTCAGAAAATTCTACAAATTTGTGGAAATATGACATTTGTTACCTATACTTTAATACTGGATTGGTACAAAATTTAGGGCACATAAATGTCTTTTTAGAGGTTTGGGCGCAATTGTTTTATGATAATTTGGGCACTCGCTGACTAGCCATAAAGTTAGAGGGAATGCATGCGGTAGGTATTAGAAATACCTGTAGGTAATGTAAGTCGGAGTGAGTTTTTGATATGGTGCTGTTTGTGCTATTTAGGCTAAATGTTAGTCTATGAGAGTGAGAGCAAACTGTGAAATCCAAGTCGAGCCAGATCAACAGACTGCGACAAACTGATTGCAAACAAACTGACGGCGAGCCAACGGTTTCATCACAGTCATTTGATCACTGATTTCATCGCAGTGATTTCGTCATAAAGTCAGGGTTTGGGCAAGATGGTTCTGTGGATAGTTAAACATACTTATGATCGCTCTTCTCAGCTAATCGGCGTCATTTGGTTCGCGATCAGTTTATCGCAGTCAGTTGTCGTGGACCCAATCCAAGTGGAGTTACCGGTAGTTCTGTTAGTGCTTAGAAGACCTAGTCAGCTAGTTGTAGAGTTTGCAGTACAGGTTTGCAAAAAAGTTCTTAAGGCTATGAATGAACAAAGTGACTTGGCGCATGGAACATAAGCAGTTAAATAAACAAAGATTCCGGTGACATCACTCGTTTTCAGAAATTTTGATTTTGATTTTTACAGTTATAGGTCTGGGTTGGGGTTTAGGTTAGGTTAGGGCTAGGCTTAGGGTTAGGATTGAGGTTTAGGGTTAGCATTAGGTTTTTTACGTTTTATTACAAAATGTCTGCAATCACGGAACATGTGCCAAGCCTTTTCCATGTATGAATAACCTGTAGGTTGTTTAACTGGTTGTTTCGTTTACGTTTTACTACTTGTTAAATGAACTAATTAAGGCCAGGTCACTAGGCCTAATCGTTCTTGCATTGGACTAGGCTAGAGCTTATCAGCCTGCTTAACAGCTTAATATTGCAAAGCATTGCTGGCTGTTGCCAGGTTACAATATGTTACGATACCTTCAGAAAAAGGCTATGAAAGTAGGCTATGCATATTTGCAATTCAGCAAGTTGGCTGATATGTGTTTTAGAATTAATGTTTTTCCTCAACATTATTAGACTTATATTACTGTTAGCCTGGTACAGTAGCCTATGGTACTGGGCTACTGACACATACATAAATTGCTAGGCCTGTCACTGTCTGTAATGACACAAGGTAAACTTGTAGCCTACTTATACACAATAGTGTGTACTGGGGAAAGGAGGCGTAGTTGCAATAGGCCTATTAAAACATTTAGCAGTGTAAGTTGTTTTTTTATTTTATTGGCTGACAACCAGTCACGTCATCAAAACTGATGACGTCATCAATTCTAATTAAATGTTTTACCTGAAATGTCACGCTACGCCATTGCTATGTCTTGTTAGTTGTTTAAAGTAGAATATCTGGAATGGCAGGGTCAAAAAGGATGGAGTCAATGCCTATCTAGTCTAATACAGAAGAGTAGAATTAACCGAAATCATCACCTCAAGGGGATCAGAAAAAAGTGACAAATTAGGTAAACAGACGAATTATGCATACAGGTAAAAACTCTATAATGGCTTGTTTACTTGGCCTTATGTCGCTGTTAACGCAGTTTGTTAGGTATATATATTGTTGAATATATATGCTCGTTTATTGCTGAATATAAGGTGATATAAGCTGACGTACTTAGATCTTTTGGTTGACATTGATTTTCTGTAACTTCGCTGTGACAATCAGGGCATGGTATGGAATAGAATGGAAGACGATTTTTACTTATTCCATACGGGTAATTTTCTTCCATTCCATTTCCATTCCATATTAAAATCTTCCATTCCTTGTTCTATTCTATGCTAAAATTTTTTTCCATATTTCATACTTCCATGGCAAGGTAACTTAAACCAGAAGCTATGCGTAATTTGTGTTGTACTTTTGCTGTGTTACGCATATCTATGCAAGTAGTCTCTTGCGAAGGTAGGCAGTGTTAGGGTGTTGCAGGTGCCCCGAGGTGTGCAAAAACAGCTCACCTTTTTTTTCTTGTGGTGATTTTGTATAAACACTCCTCAAAAAAATTTTCAGGCAAATCTGATAAGGTTTACCTCTAGCAGTGCAACATGGGGATTTTTGATTATAAAAATGCCCTTGCGTCTAAAAGTTTTGAAGAAGCAATTAGTAAAACATTCAATTTTGAATAAATGCTTGAATTTCAGTTAGGCCCATTGTAACATACAAGTAATGAGTGAAATAGAAATGCAACTAGAATGTGACATCGCAAGGGATATCCAGGGACTTTGCAAAAGTATCTAACTTAACTGAACTAAAAAACTTCACAATTGCGTTAAGCGTGTTTATTGTTTTTGATAGTCAGATCTGAAATACTCTGCTTTCAAATTTCATAATGTTCCATTAACTTGATCAGGTTTGGGTAATGGCTTTCAAAATTTTGTGTTAAACTCCCATAACTGCTTTCTATAATTAAAAACACAATCAATTAGTAAAATACTAAAACCTATAGGATACCAGTAAATTAACACAAAAATATTGTCGACCGATGACAAGCTATTCTTGCCGTCAACTAATGCATCTTATCTGTTCGAACTTCGATTGGATATCGGTCTTTGTTCAGATAGAAGCTTCAAATTATTGTCCATTTACAATCGTGTTGACAGATGAGGGTATCATAATGACGGCATAGAAAAAAAGCTTTCTCCAAAAAACGATCGATTTAGTAAATTCTCAGACAACAATGACAATTGGGCAACCGTAGCGCTTACATAAGTTATACACTGAAAAATTGGAATGCGATTAGCTTACAAAGCCCATTTGGCATGGCATTGGCATTTGGCATACCAAGTCGGTGTCTTTGATTTCATTATAAATGCTTGTGGCAATGCTTAAACCAGTTCCAGAATCAGGGGAAGTATGTATTAGATAAAATTCTCCTGGTTACCCAACCATAACAATGTGTTCTTCAATTTCGACCTTTCTTGAGTATTTTCCATCCACTTCTTTCAACACTAATGTTGCATCTTTTTTCCCATCGACATATATTCCATCTACTTTACCAAACAGTTCTTTTTCTTCTTTTCTCATCTCTTCTCTGTGACGCATTCGCTCTCTTCGTAATTTGCTTCTATCAATCACAAACTTTGTATCATTTGGTTCAATTATGCCATGGTCCATTAACACACTAGTTGCAAGGGCAGCACCAGCTCTATCAGATATATTGCTCACGATTTTGAGTTGTATCCGATTTTTGTTTCTTGTTGGGTGTTTCATAGAATTCGCAGGATGACTCACTCACTGAAAGTTCAGAATCACTGCCACCAGATAGTGAAATATTTTCAGAATTGTTAGAGGTTGATGGCTGATCTAATAGAGCTTCACTACGGCATCTCCGTTGAAATCTTAGTTCACTGGGAGTCAATTTTTCTTGCACTTTCACACATTTGGCTTGTCTAAGACTTTCTTGATCTTCAAAAAATTTATACTCTGATTTCTCAATTGCACTTCGTTTTTTCTCATCATAACAAAATACGTCAATAAGTGTTTCGGAATTCTTTGAGAATTCTTACTTTTTCTTCATATGATGGACCTCGCTTAACTTTAGGGTATTTAACCAACTGGTTAAAATTATTTACCAATTCGAGCACTTTCTTTTGAACAGATGGTTTTGATGTTGGATGTACAGTACAGAACAGCCAAATGTCGATAATTGGAACGACCGACGCTCGCGTCGCGTGTTCCTTTGTTTTTACTTGGCCATTTTCCAACTAACGAGTGCGAAATTTCAGACTTTTGCTTATAACTCAAGAACGGTTGGGTCTAGCTTTATGAAATTTTGACAGGAGTTTGAGATTAATGAGTTGTATGTTTGCACCAAATTTCGAGGCAATAGGTCACGTGACTTTGATTTTAGAACCCGAAAACCGCCCCCCAGGTTTGGCGTAGAAAGCCGCCTCAATCAAAAACGGCTTAAGTACGGCAAAAAATGTTTTATATGGTTGTATGTCTTAAAATACCCTTTCATCCCAACCAACCCACTTTTGGCTGCAATGAGGTTTATTTCTTTTTTTTTTCCTTTTTTTTCTTCCTAATTTTTGTACGCTCTTCTCCTAAACCACAAAACATCGAAATCTAATTTTTGTTTAAAGTTGTTGAGCTGCAAACGCAAGTTTTTCTCCCGAAATTTTTTGGGGCAACTACATCGGGAACCCCCTCAATATGGGGCCCCAAAAAATCAATTTTTTGAACGGCTCAAGCTAGGGTGCTACTTATTTTTGCTATCCATAGATATTTAACAGACAAATATTTTGACATAGTTTGGGGGTGCCACCTCCCCCCGGGGATCCCCCCAAATAGACCTCCCCAAAAATCAATTGTTTAAACGGCTCAACTTAGGGTGCCAATTTGTTTTGACATCAGCAGATATTTAACAGACAAATATTTTGACATATTTTGGGAATGCCACCCTCCCCAGGGACCCCCTCATGTGGACCCCCCAAAAATCAATTTTTTGAACGGTTCAACTTAGGGTGCCAGTGCTTTATGATATCAGCAAATATTTAACAGACAAGTATTTTGACATAGTTTGGGGGTGCTACTCCCCTCGGGGACCCCCCCAAACGGACCCCCCAAAAATCAGTTTTTTGAATGGCTGAATTTAGGGTGCCAGTCTGTTTTGATATCAGCAGATATTTAACAGACAAATATTTTGACATAGTTTGGGGGTGCCACCCCCACCGGGAACCCCCCAAAAATCAGTTTTTTAAACGGCTTAACTTAGGGTGCCAGTTTGTTTTGATATCAGCAAATATTTAACAGACAAATATTTTGACATAGTTTGGGGGTGCCACTCTCCCCGGGGTTCCCCCAAATAGACCCCCAAAAATCAAATTTTTAAACAGCTCAAGCTCGGGTGCCAGTGTTTTATGATATCAGCAGATATTTAACTGACAAATATTTTGACATAGTTTGGGGTACATCTCCAAAAACTCCCCTTCCCCAAATGGACCCCCCAAATTTCAATTTTTTGAATGGCTAAAGCTGGAAAGCTAACTGTTTTTAATATTATTAAACATTAAACAAATATTTTAATATAGTTGAAGGCCGGAATCACACGATCAAGTTTTCTATACAATTTGTTTGGATGAAGAATTTTGGAGCTATTACATCTTGATGCTATTTTCTTGAAAAACTTATTGCCAGACGAAAGCATCTGGTTTTTTCTGCCAACAAATTGCTAAAGGTTTCGAATGTATTTTTTTCGCTATAAAAGCATTTGTGCAGTAGTTAAGGAATTTCTTTGAAGTTTGCCGCGGCGGTTGTCGTATCATGCGCTTTGTCGATCCGTTGTTATTCCTCGTTTGTCAAAATGATACAAGGACTTCACAAAAGCGAAAAGCTGCAGCTATAGTAATAACTATACTAGGTCTGCCGCAAATTGCGTGCGCAGGCTATAAAATTTTTTTCGGCCTGCAATGAAATGAAATAGATAAATGGAAAATGTCAAAATAACTTGGCTCGTGTGGAACCCTTTAGCGTATAGCAAAGCTTTTTTCATGCTATGCCATCTATCATCAACAAAATTTGCATAATAGTGCATGATTGATCAAGTAATATTAAACCAGGTATGTTCTTTCTGGTGCTTGCGATTGCAGAAGGCTCAATAATTGGATGTCAGGGCAAATTGAAAGTTTATTATTATTAAATAAGAATAAGAGCGTTTTTGTTTGGGTTGTTACAAAATCAGCGAGAAATAGCTGCATGAAAACTATCTACTGAAATTTATCTTAACTGCTTCAAAATGCAACAAGCTCTTTTGCTAGTGGACATGTCAAATTTTAACTAAAAATATTAGAATCATCAAAAACGTATCACTAATTGCATAAATTCGGCACCAGGGATGATTCGGCACTAGCGAATACTAGGCCGGAAACTTTTTTGCAATCAGAAGGAAACTTTCAATATTTTGATTAAAACCACAAGCGTTGCCTTTCTTCGATTTCGCTAATTAAAAGTTCAATTTCATGAGTTGACAACGGTGGAATGTTAATTAACTATACTGCAGTTCTGGTTGATAACTTTTCAGAATGAATTTGGAAAAGGCCTAGCACAAGTTTGAAGTAGGAAAAATTGGGTAATCGATATGCGAAAGTAAACAAAACAGCAGGCAACACATTTACGTCTTTAAAGGAATACGAGAAAACAGCAAGCACAATGTTCAAATACGTCATTGTCGATTAAAACAAATGAGGTAAAATTGAAAGTTTATTATTATTAAATAAGAATCGCTGGGGAATTTTTGTAAGTTTTCGGAAAGAAAAAGCAGTTTTAATGCCATTGGATCATTCTTCACACGTGTTTACAGCCATTTGAAAGAACTTGTTTTTTTAACATTTGAAAGTCAATCGAAAAAATTTTATTGTTCAATCCTTCTTTTACTTGCAATTAAAGTCCAAAACACGTTTAAAATCTTGCATTGTGGGGTAAAATTTTAATTGTTAGTGATTTGGTCCATGTAGGGGAAAGTAAGGAAAATTGCCTCCTGCAATATTTTAGCAACAAGTAATAATCCGTTCGTAGATTTTCCTTAGAGATTTTTGTTTTGTCATTAAATTAACCAGCTATACGAGTACATGAACGACCAGTGGGCCCATGTCCTCAACTGAAATTCAATAATTTGATCAATCAGCATTTTCCACGGTTAATTTTTTTAATAGTATTTTGTGCGTAAAAACTGGCCAGGCAGAGGTGAATCGTTATTGAAAGATGGTACAAATGATGATTATGCTTACTAAACATGTTATTCCCATGCTGGATTTACATTGCGCAGGGCCTTTGGCATTTAGGGGATTTCGGTGACATCTTCCCGCTTAATATAAGTGAAGACCAAAACAAGTCTTACTATCTGAGCGTGAGGCCCTGACACTGTGCCGTATGGGAAATGCAGCGTTGGTTAGTGCATTATGTTCATAAAAAGTTTAGATGAGAACCTGAGGTAGCAACTTTTAGAGCAAAAACCCTTAATTTTACCCTGGTTTTACATTTAAATTGGTTGGAAAAAATTGAATTAAGGGGGGTGGGCCGGGCCCCCTGGTTGTCGATATTATTTATTGCGAATTACTGTTGTATGCGTGTACTGTTGTATGCAAAGATGTTAAAAGAAACAAGGCTTTTTTGTCAAACTTTTGTCATTGGTGGCGTTTCGATTGAGGGTCTCGGGCGCCCTGGGTCATCGCCCTGGCTACGCCTATGATTTTGAAATAAGATCTCGTCCTTAAGTTCTTTCATAAAAATAAATAAAACAAAACATTCAAAGCAAAATTAATATAACTTTTTTTCCAAAACGTGAAGAAAGCTTCTAAGCAATTCTAAGCAACAGCTTCTAAGCAATTTGTTAAACCATCACTCTGAGCTCCAATGTCTTACTTCAATTTTTATCTTCGTGTGTTACGAATTTGTTCTACGTGGGCATGAGTTTGCAACACCTTGGAACTTGAGCCCGGGAGCATCAGAATCTAGCAAGTAATAGTACGAAAGTGCTATCAAGGACCATTTATATGATTGTGACAAATGCTCTTCCATGAGATATTCAGTAGAATCTTTTGCGGCACTTAAAAAGTCTGTCTCCGAGTATGACACTGAAATTCAAGAACCTTTATTAATTAAAAAGTTTCCGGTACATCTAAAGTTAAACTAACTGTTACAATATGCTAAAAGGGCCTCAGTTTTACTTAGTATTTACTAGTTATATTATTCTGGTATGCATTAGTGTTTAATTTGTACCTTAAATTTGCTTGTTTTTGCCGTTTTTCGCTTCGTTTTTCTTGAATGTCTGACTTTTAACTGGCCACAAAAATACCCCTGCTTACTGCTCCATGGCTAAATTGCTATAAATTAACTCACTAAAAATTTACGGAAGTTTTTTGTTGTATTGCATCTTAAATTGGATTTATTTGTGATGAATGCTTTGATTATTCCTTATAACCTCATGTCATATTCTTTTTATTTTATTCAAATATGTTATTGTGATGAGGGCTTAACTGCTCTAGGCTGAAAATGTTCGATTTTTACTGCAATGTGTTTTTGCTGTTAAATAAAAAACTTTAAATATGTCAACTGATGCTGCTAAGTTGCTAATGCTCTCAATTCTCTAGTTTATTTGTGATGAATGCTTTGTTTATTTGTGATGAATTTGTTTATTTCTCTAGTTTATTTGTGATGAATGACGAATTCTCTAGATTTATTTGTGATGAATGCTTTGATTATTCCTTATAACCTCATGTCATATTCTTTTTATTTTATTCGAATATGTTATTGTGATGAGGGCTTAACTGCTCTAGGCTGAAAATGTTCGATTTTTACTGCAATGTGTTTTTGCTGTTAAATAAAAAACTTTAAATATGTCAACTAATGCTGCTAAGTTGCTAATGCTCTCAATTCTCTAGTTTACTTAATAGCGTACTTATACTTCTTAAGGTTTTTAGAGATTGATTAATTTGTTCTCTATGATTTATTGTTGTCAGTGTGATTAGCACTAATGACCTTTCAGTGCGATAAAGTGCTATTAGCAGCTCGAAGTGCGATTTGACGATCTATTACATCTACTCGTGGACCACAGAATTTAGACCGCGGACAGCAGGTTGCATACGTCTGACTTTAGAAATAAAATTTTTTGAAAAACAAACATGTCAAAATAAAATATAATCTGAAAAATGTAAGTTTTGAAAAATTCAAAACAACAAAAGTACGATAAGAAAAAAATGTATAGTAAATTATATGAAATATAATCTCAAAGAAATCATTGTGCTTAAGCAAAAATAGAGGGAATGTAGAGATAAAAATGTATTTCAATCTAATGCAAAAATTAAAAAAAAATTTTTTAACTAAAAATTTGGCTCTGGCACCTAATAGTCCTGGTGCATAAAAATTCAGGTGCATGATAGTCTTGGCACATAATCACCCTGCACTTAAACGTCTGTGCCTAATATTCATGGTCTACCTCACACTGGTCACTTCCCTTCTTTTTCTTTCTTTGTCAATTACTCCAACAACTACTCCAGCCATTAGGTTTATTTACATCTTGTGTATGTTGATGAGTGTGATTAGGTCTACATTGTGCGTATTTCAGTGTGATAGGTCGGGCTACCGTTTAGTTTTCTTTGAACAGCAATGCTTTTTTTTAAGTAAAGGCTTGCAAATACAGGTGGAAACATTGCCTCAATCAAGTACAGTATTGCGAACAATATTGCATATTTGTTTGTGATTTAGGAAGTTTACTTCATTTTGTGGTACCTGTTTACTTTATCTTTCAGGTTATGGATATTGTTTCTTATTGTAAATGGTGTATGATATCTTATAATTACGATGGAGAACTCTTATGATCCTAGCAGTCTCCCTTGTTTATTGCCGATTTACTATAAATACATATTTCCATATACACCTTACTGTAAATGGCTTCAATATGGATACACCTCTGCAGAAGATTCTTCTTTTTCTCATCGTGAATTTTCCTTTACTCTTCAGAATGATATTTATGTTCGCTACCAGTCATTTAACTGCCAAAGCGAGCTAGAAAAAGAGCTACAGCGAGTAAACCCTTTCAAAATTGATATTGGAGCCATATATAACCATCCACCGAAAGACCACAACAAGTATCATAGTGGTACCTTCAAACCATTAACTAAGGAACTGATTTTTGACATTGACATGACTGATTATGATGATGTTCGAAAATGCTGTCAAGGAGCTGACATCTGCAGCAAGTGTTGGACTTTGATGAAAATAGCGATCAAGATTATCCATCAAGCTCTCAGGGAAGATTTTGGCTTCAAATATCTTTTGTGGGTTTATTCTGGTCGTCGAGGTGTTCATTGTTGGGTGTGTGACAGAAAAGCACGTCAGTTATCTGCTACTGCTCGTGTTGCTATTGTTGAGTATCTGAGCTTGATTCAAGGCAGTAATAATGATAAGAGAGTTTTCTTGCGCCAGCCAATTCATCCTTACATTCAACGGTGCAGAAAAATTGTGGCGAGCTACTGGAGGGAGTACGGATTGCATGCGCAAGATGTGCTGGGGAATGAGGAAGATATTAAGATGATATTGAAGTTAATTCCTAATGTAACAGTATGCAAACAGTTTGAAGAAGAGATCAAGGATTGCAATACATCGGCTGAACGATGGGAAAAGATGAAATCATGCTGTGCTAAAGCAGCGAAAGAGGACATGAAGCAAAACAGCAAAATGTTGTATGTTCCATCTGAAATCATGCTCCAGTACTGTTTTCCTCGTTTGGACGAAAACGTCAGCAAAGGCGTGAACCACTTACTCAAAAGTCCATTTTGTGTTCACCCTAAAACTGGCCGTGTCTGTGTGCCGATCAATGTGGATGAAGTTGACAAATTCGACCCTTTTTCTGTTCCCACCATCAGCGAGCTTTGCTCTCAAATAGAGAATGTCGAGAGGGAAAACATGGCTCTCAGCACAGAGGAGCAGGATGCTTCGTCAACCAAAAGAATCCAGTTCTATAAGCACACTACGTTGCAAGCTTACACGAAATGTTTTGAAGAGTTTTTGGCTAAGCTTTTGAAGGAAGATTGCAAGCGAAATGCAATCACAAAAAGTGATAAAGATGGACGTTTCTAAATAAGTCTGTTCATTGTTAGGTACATGTGTGGAATTGTACATACCTTGAAATATTGTCTCTTGTACGATTCGGCAAATTTGAATCTCATTAATTTTTTGATATTTTTTTTCCCCGTTTCAGGACAAGCATTTATGATTTTTCGTACAAGTTTCTCACAATTTGACAGTTTGTGGTGCTAATCAGTCGGTTGCAAGTGAGAAACGGTGGAAGTTTGACTCGAACAAACTGGTTGCTGGAATTATCGTCCGTTTGTTGTGTTTGTGCTAAATTTGGTGTTTAATGAGTTCTGGGCCAGAACGTCTTAGCGAGCTCATTAAGATCAGTTTTGCTCGCTGAAAGGCACTAACGAAAAACTTGCTTAGACAAAATGGTATTAAGAATCGTCTCGTTCAACAAGCATTAAAAATACTTGCTCGAATTTCTTTGCAAGATATTTGTAACCTGCGTTAGTACGTAGTAAATACATAAATTGTGGTATGAAATAAATTGCTACTACAAGACAATGCGCTCAGGCGTATGTACTGTAAATGTTATGGAAAAAGATCCTAGGTAGGCCATGGGTTAATACTTTACGCGTGCAAAATCCTCAATTGATTATGATTAAGAACGACTGATAGCAATATAAATATATTTTGGATCAATCTAAAAAAAACAACTTTTTCTTTATTTTTTAGATTAAAGGAAAGCGCTCTTGAGGTTGTTGGTGGGTGAACTTATTTTAAACTATAATACAAAGTTTTACCATTTTCCGGAAGTGCAGAAATCGAATTATTGCGATCTTTGTCTACTGACGCTAATCAATATTTCTTAATCAGTCGACACAGCAAATGGCTTTCTATGCAATTCACTCTCTCCTTTGCATTCTAATGGCAACCATTTCAAATGTTCAGCAAAATTTGCTCTAGTTAAAAAGTTTTTAGCATTTTGCCATCAAATTTGTGAGCGAAAAAGAATTCTCGCATGCTTAAAGCATGCTTCAGAATCGTCTTTGAATTGGTGAGGAAAAGCTGCGTTCCGCAATTGGTTGAAGCAACATTGCGAGCAAGAAAGACGTTATCGAGCTCGCAAAGCTTAAAATGCACGTGCCAAAATGACCTCTTGTCTTGAGTATTTCGTTCGGTAGTGCCTCTGAAAAAAACTCGTTATTAAAGCGAGCGTGGAAATTAGTTCCTTGCCTATGATTTTTGAAATAGAACTGGCTGGAATAGCATCACTGCTTACAGTGTCCTTACTTATCATGTTATGGTATTTTGGTTTTGCTTATCTTAACCAAACGAAAGCCCTGAACTGGTATGGCTTTTTAACAATTTGATATGCTTACCAGAAGTAACTTGTGGTATTTGACTTTTCCTTTTTGTGACTCCTCTAATTGAATTTTAGAAGGCAGTACGATTTTAATCAGATTTTCTGCACGGACTTTTAAATTTAGCATCTGGACTGGAAACGAAAATCGCGGCGCGGACAAGTTGAGGCTTAAGTCAACACACCAATTTTGCCGATAAATCGTTTCTTTGTTTTTGCGTAGAAGTAGTTTTGCTGGCAACTGATATAATAATTCCGAAATCATACTGAAAAGATAGGGACCACACGATATAATCACAAATATGGAACTTCAAATCATTTTTATTGACTTGCGGCAAACGTAAAATTAAAAATACTGCTCGTTGATATACAAATGAAAATTGTAGCGAATCATAAAGTAACACTCGGTACCTCAATTTTAATTAGCAAACGCAATGACCTAGAAATTGATATTCAACGCGAAAGCAATTCACAAATCAACTCGACCTTGTAATCATTTAACAACTTTTACCCAGTATGATTAAGGGCCCACAGGAATAAAATGCTTCTAAGTACAATAACCATTCATAAAGATGATGTAACTTATACTCAGAATAAAAAAGTAACAACTATGTATTCTCAAAAGTAGCTTTTCAAGCACATTAATCAGCATAAAAACATAAAAAATAAATACTGTACCACAAAAGATTTAACAGCGATTGCTATATCACTATATTGAGAGCAATACCAGCAAATCATTAATTTAGTCTTTTAGTGCCATAGAAAAATTGAATATCGACATTGTAGAACGTTTCAGCAGCAAACAAGTCGCAATTCAGTGAGCGACAAATCAGTAGTAAGTATATCAGTGATATTGGGATCTTTTGTTTCACCAGAATAACCAGACCTGCAGTTGCAAGCTGAACAATTATTGACCACAACTAATAAAACTGGTATTAACTAGAAGATAAACTTTAAAATCATGTTAGATTTAGACCCTAGATTCCTGTAACATAAAAAGCTTGCTAACCAGGCTCGTAGCCAGATCGAAAGTTTCAGGGGGCTAGCGCAGAACTTGGGAGGGGGCAATATTTTTTTCCTTAATCTTTGCAATTGTATGGTTTTGAAACTTATCATTTTTGTTTTGCTCATGCGTTTGCAGAAGCTTCATATATGTTTGTTATCACAATGAAAACTTTCCATCGGAATGCATTTGGTCACACATCGGCTACATAATTACGGAGTATATGTATGTAGCATGAAATATATATGTATTTTTTTTTAGTTTTGTATTTTATTCCACGACCGCCAAAACACAAAGCAACAACACAAATACTAGCAAAAGATTAAGGAAAAGGCAGAAGCAACAAAAACGATGTACGTTATAACATGCTCACTAACAATACGGTTCCCATATTTTCACCACCAAAAAGGAAAACACCTTTTTAATGAACTTTATTAACAGCTAGTTGTTCTGCATCGCCTATACGGCAAAAGACAAACGAAAGCAACAATCATTTTAGCTATAGGTCAAAGTGTTATTACCACTAGCGTAAGCAGGATTTTCGAAAAGGGGGGGGAATTTGAGAATAATGAAGACCAAAAGAAAAAGGTCTTCACTCAGATTCAGTCCGTTTTTCTGCCAAAACTTACGTCATAAACACCTCGATGACTGTCTTAGAGAAACCTGGTAAGACGTAAGGTATAGCGCGTGCGCGATATATAGGCCTACTTTTAATAATCTAACTGATGATATATTTATCCACTAAAAGGCTGCGTGAGTGGACATGTTTGATCTGTTCAAACCGCCGAAAAGCAGGACATTTGGGCATTTTTTAACGTCCTCGGAGGACAAGTAATTTTTCATTAATCCTCCGAAAAAGAGGACGTATGGTAAGTTGGTAACCCTAATCAACAATAAAATACAATCCAGCTAACAATTGTACCATGGCTGCTTTACCTGTATAGGCACTACACAAAGTGTTTACGAGATTTTTAAGAACTATTTACAAATTGTAACAAACAAATAACACCACAAACAAGTAACAGTAATACGTGTACTACTATAATCTTTTCCAGAATATCAAAACACACACAAGATAATAACAGTACATCAAGTTTTGTAAATGACCTATGCTTTTTGAACGTATGTTGTAACAGTAAGCTAAGGCTAACTTTAGAAGTAGTAAAATCATGAATTACTATGCACGGTACAATTTAGCCATCGACCATTGATTAGTCAGCCCCTGTATGATTATTAAGCAAAGGTTCTATAATATAACAAAACGATTGTAGCCGAAATCATGTACAAGATTTCCCCTTAAGGAGGTCCATCATTTATCTAGATTGAATCCTATCAACATCCGACAAGAATCGAAATCAAACTTAATGTATAATAAAATGATTACACATGTAGAAATATAAAAGATGTAGCCTATATCAATGAAGAAATGTCATTAATTGGAAAAGCTGCACGACGGCTCAGACGTATAATTTACTAGGCTGGAACGCTACATTGTGCTAATTTATGTTCCCGTTGACTTGGTAAATTGATTTTTTTTTATAAATTCTTTTACAGTTTGGGAATTTTAGCGTAATATAAATGTTAGAAATGACGATGCAACATGGAAACTTTTAGATGGCGCATACATTGTTGGTTTTCACGACTATTGTAGCTTAAATAACATACAGTGCGAAGCCAAATAATACGTTTTTAGCTTTGTATAGCCACGCTCAGGGCTGCAAACTATTCAACTACAACTCGATCGTTTGACGAGCTTAAAACTCAAAAAAATTTCAGAGCTCTAACTTCTCAGACGAGCGAAAATGGGCTGATGCAAACCAGACACACAAAACTAGCAGTGCTTTCTTAGCTTGTTTCCCTAGCCAATACCGAGTTTTGACTAAATGCTTGACTACCTTCACCCAGTGATGGCCTACTGTAACCTCCAAATCAAATCTTTCAGTGTACTCGCTCTACTACGCCGAAGCGTGTAGCGAGTTAGTGGGGCCCATGTCTTCATCATTGCGCCCTGGGAACACAGCTCCTCTCAAAGAAATGTTGCAGCGGTGGCAAGCCATTGGCAACTTGTGTCCGATTTGAACCTCAGACCTCCACCTTCATAGACGAACGTGTTACCGCTCGATCAACTGGCCGGTTACTGTAATGTCTAATCAGAAAATTGCACATTTATGTTTCAGTTATTTACTACAGTGTAGCACTGGAAAAAATGATTTAATCTAGGATACATTTTTTAATCCATTAACCTACATTATACACTCTTTCTTCTATTGCTACTACAGCATTATCATAGGTTTCGCTAAATATTACGCTAGTGCCGGTAGCGATAATGCTTGCTTGTATTGGTGTAATTTCACCAAAATTTTAACGAATTAATGTTACTGTCTTACATTTTAAACAATATGCTTTTTCATCCATTAGCCGAAGCAGTAGTTCTAGTGTACAAACTTATTTGATTGATACTATACCTAAAATTACAGTGTTTACTTCAGCCAACCAAACGCAAATCGCCTTGTCTTAACAGCTTACTAAAACTAATGATTTCTGATGTAGACTATTGCACAGTTAATAACAAAACTACCTACTTACAGACCACCCAAATAAAGCATAACTAACATTGCACTCTTATTGCCTCTAGTATACAGTACTGCGCTTATGTCTGCAGTACAAAAGAATTAAAAATTCTTAAGTGGAAAGTCGCTGCTTGTTTACATGCGAAAGCGGCTCAGATGCGCAGACGCACTACTGCGCAGGCCTCAACTTGTCCGCCGACGCGCTGCTTTTTTCTTTCGTTTCCAGTCCAGATGCTAATATTTAGAAGTCCGTGTTTTCTGTTTTAGAGTTAATTTCGATTCCAGCTCTAATTAAATATGCTGATTTACTATCTAGAGATTTTCTCTGGCTATTTGGATTAGATGGTTCCCTCTGGAAGTTGCAATTAGAAAAGTTTATTGTTGCCTTTAACCATAGGCGTAGCCAGGATTTTTGATTAGGGGGGCCCAAACCACAAATCACATGCAATGACGTCATCAAAAATTTTCAAAAAAGGAACTTTTTGTAGGGCAAAGATATCGCAGAATGGAAGATCTGAAGTCGTGGTCTGTTGTCACTTAACCAGGATTTTGGTAAAGGGAGAGGGCGAAAACTAACAGTTAAAAAGCGAAAAAGTCTAACTTAGGAGACGTGTTGAGAAAGCTAGCATACTCAAACGTGTCACAGACGGGGATCTGGCGGCGGAGCCCCCAGCCGCCGACGGCTATGGGGGTCTGGGGGCAAAGCCCCCAGCCGCTGGCGATTTTTGTAAAATTTGGAAAAAAATGTTTGTTTTGGAAAAAAATTGTTTTGGAAAATGAAAAAATTGTTTTGGAAAGTTTTTGAAAAAAAATGTTTGTTTTGGAAATGTTTGTTAAAATGTTTGTAAAAATGGGATTAAAATAGATTTTTTTTTACCCCTGGGCCACCCCCCTGGCTTCGATATGATTTTGAGATAAGATCGCGCCCTTAAGTTTTTTCATAAAAAAACATTTAAAGCAAACTTAAAATAACTTTTTTTCCAAAACGTGGAGGACTTGAGTCAAGTCACTTGACAGTTTTTTGAAACGTACAAGAATTGCATGACATTATTATAACGTGGACAAGTGGTCGTCATTATTGGAACGACCGACGCTCGCGTCGCGTGTTCCTTTGTTTTTACTCGGCCATTTTCTAACTAATGAGTGCGAGATTTCAGACTTTTGCTTATAACTCGAGAACCGTTTGGTCTAACTACATGAAATTTTGACAGCAGTTTGAGATTAATGAGTTTTATGTTTGTACCAAATTTCGAGGCAATCGGTCACGTGACTTCGGGTTTATGACCCGAAAACCGCCCCGAAAGTTTGGCGTAAAAAGCGGTCTAAGTCAAAAACGGCTTAAGTACGGCAAAAAATATTTCTCATGGTTATATGTCTTAAGATATCCTTTCATCCCTACCAACCCACTTTCGGCCGCGATGAGGTTTTTTTCTTATTTTTTTCCTTTTTTTCCTTTTTTTTCTTCCTAAGTCTTGTACGCTCGAGTTCTCCTAAACCACAAAACATAGAAATCTAATTTTTGTGTGAAGTTGTTGAGGTACATACGCAATTGTGTCTCCTGAAATTTTTTTGGGGCAACTCCCCCGGGAACCCCCCCAAAATGGGGCCCCAAAAAATCAATTTTTTGAACGGCTCAAGCTAGGGTGCCAGTTTTTTTTGATATCAGTAGATATTTAAGAGACAAATATTTTGACATAATTTGGGGGTACCACCCCCCCGGGGACCCCCCCAAATGGACCCCCCCAAAAACAAATTTTTTTAACCATATAACCTAGGGTGCCATTTTGCTTTGATATCAGTAGATATTTAGGAGAGAAATATTTAGACATGGTTTGGGGGTACCACCCCCCTGGAACCCCCCCAAAATGGGGCCCCAAAAAATCAATTTTTTGAACGGCTCAAGCTAGGGTGCCAGTTTATTTTGATATCAGTAGATATTTGAGAGACAAATATTTTGACATAATTTGGGGGTACCACCCCCCAAATGGACCCCCCCAAAAACAAATTTTTTTAACCATATAACCTAGGGTGCCATTTTGCTTTGATATCAGTAGATATTTAAGAGAGAAATATTTAGACATGGTTTGGGGGTACCACCCCCCCTGGAACCCCCCCAAAATGGGGCCCCAAAAAATCAAATTTTTGAACGGCTCAAGCTAGGGTGCCAGTTTATTTTGATATCAGTAGATATTTGAGAGACAAATATTTTGACATAATTTGGGGGTACCACCCCCCCAAATGGACCCCCCAAAAACAAATTTTTTAACCATTTAACCTAGGGTGCCAGTTTTTTTTGATATCAGTAGATATTTAAGAGAGAAATATTTAGACATGGTTTGGGGGTACCACCCCCCCGGGAACCCCCCCAAAAAATCAAATTTTTGAACGGCTCAAGCTAGGGTGCCAGTTTTTTTTGATATCAGTAGATATTTGAGAAACAAATATTTTGACATAATTTGGGGGTACCACTCCCCCGGAAACCCCCCCAAATGGACCCCCCCAAAAATAAATTTTTTAACCATATAACCTAGGGTGCCATTTTTCTTTGATATCAGTAGATATTTAAGAGACAAATATTTTGACATAATTTGGGGGTACCACCCCCCCGGAAACCCCCCAAATGGACCCCCCAAAAACAAATTTTTTTAACCATATAACCTAGGGTGCCATTTTTCTTTGATATCAGTAGATATTTAAGAGAGAAATATTTAGACATGGTTTGGGGGTACCACCCCCCGGGAACACCCCCAAAATGGGGCCCCAAAAAATCAATTTTTTGAACGGCTCAAGCTAGGGTGCCAGTTTTTTTTGATATCAGTAGATATTTGAGAGACAAATATTTTGACATAATTTGGGGATACCACTCCCCCGGGGACCCCCCCAAATGGACCCCCCAAAAACAAATTTTTTAACCATTTAACCTAGGGTGCCATTTTTCTTTGATATCAGTAGATATTTAAGAGAGAAATATTTAGACATGGTTTGGGGGTACCACCCCCCGGGAACCCCCCCAAAATATCAAATTTTTGAACGGCTCAAGCTAGGGTGTCAGTTTTTTTTGTTGTCAGTAGATATTTGAGAGACAAATATTTTGACATAATTTGGGGGTACCACCCCTTCGGAGACCCCCAAATGGACCCCCCCAAAAATAAATTTTTTAACGATTTAACCTAGGGTGCCATTTTGCTTTGCTATCAGTAGACACTTAAGAGATAAAAATTTTGACATAGTTTGGAGGTACCACTCCCCCGGGGACCCCCCCAAAATGGACCCCCAAAAATAATTTTTTTTATTGGTTTAACTTAGGGTGCCAGTTTTTTTTTGATATCAATAGATATTTAGGAGACAAATATTTTGACATAGTTTGGGGGTGCCACCCCCCCAAATGGACCCCCAAAAATCAATTTTTTGAATAGATCAACTTGGGTGCCAGTCTGTTTTGATATCAGCAGATATTTAACAAACAAATATTTTGTCATATTTTGGGGGTCCCACCCCCCCAGGAACTCCCCAAATGGACCCCCCAAAAATCAATTTTTGAATGGCTCAAGCTAGGGTGCCAGTGTATTATGATATCAGGGGATATTCAACTGACAAATCTTTTGACTCAACTTTTCTGGAGGTTCCATAATCAGATATTTTTGAATAATTGCTGATTTTACAGTAGACAAAAAGTACTTTTGAGCGTCACAGCATTAGCTATGCGTCGGTCGTTCACTGGGTTTGCTGGCAAACTCCCATCTAGTTATATTTAGCATTGGTAGTGTTTCAATTGGGGGGTTTGCTTTATCGCCTGTGTTATAGCATTAAGTTCATAATAACGTTAAACGAAGGCCTGGGGTTGCAACTTTTAGGAAAAAACTCTTAAATTTCTTACAGGTTTTGCTTATAAATTATCAAAAATTTGAATTAAGGGGCTCCTGGCCCAGGACCCTTAGTCGTCAGTCAGGGACTCTGGGGCTCCCTGGTTGTCAGTTAGAGGCCCCGGGTACCTCTGGTTGTCAGTTAGAAGCCCTGGGGCCCCCTGGTCTTTAATTAGGGGCCCTGGTCCTCAGTTAGGGGCCCCTGGTTGTCAGTCAAGGTCTCCGGGGCCCCCTGGTTGTTAGTTAGGGGCCCCCTTGTTGTTGGTTAGGGTCTCCGGGGCCCCTGGTTGTCAGCTAGGGGCCCCGGGGCCCCCTGGTTGTTGGTTAGAGGCCCCGGGGCCTCTGGTTGTCAGTTAGGGGCCCTGAGGCCCCCTGTTTGTCGGTTAGGTGCCCTGGCCCCCCTGGTTGTCAGTTCGGGGCTCCGGAGCCCCCTGGTTGTTAGTTAGGAGCCCCCTGGTCGTTATTTAGGGGCCCTCTGGTTGTCAGTTAGCGGCCCCTGGTTGTCGGTTAGGGGCCCCTGGTTATTAATTAGGGACCCTGGGGCCTCCTGGTTGTTAGTTATGGGCCCCGGGGTCCCTGGTTGTCAGTTAGAGGCTCCGGGGCCCCCTGGTTGTCTGTTAGGGGCCTGGGGTCCCTGGTTATCAGTTAGGGTCCCCGAGGTACCTGGTTGTCAGTTAGGGGCCCTGAAGCCCCCTATTCGTTGGTTAGGGGCCCCGGCCCCTCTGGTTGTCAGTTAGTGGCCCCGGGGCCCCTGGTTGTTAGTTAGGGGCCCCCTGATTGTTATTTAGGGGCCCCTGGTTGTCAGTTAGGGGCCCGGGAGCCCCTGGTTTTCGGTTAGAGGCCCCCTGGTTATTAGTTAGGGGCCCTGGAGCCCCCTGGATGTTAGTTAGGGGCCCCCTGGTTGTCAGTTAGGGGCTCTTGGGTTATCAGTTAGGTGCCCCGGGGCCCCCTAGTTGTTGGTTTGGGGCCCCCTGGTTGTTAGCTGGGGGCCCTGGGCTCCCTCATTGTCATTAATGTTATTGTTAATTACTCTTATGTACGTAATTGCTGAAAAAAAAATGCAACTAAACAGCGCTAGCCTACGTTGTCGTAATTTTTATCATTGGTGGTATTTTAATTGGGGATGGCCCGGGCCCCCTGGACCCCCCTGGCTACGCCTATGGGCGGGCAAGTTAATGCAAAACATTAGCTTCGTTAACCACTAGTCCGTTAACAAACTTCACTCCTCCGTTAACGTTAATCCATTATTTTCAGCTTTGATTAACGGAAGTTACTCAAGTCCGTTAATCCGTTAACATTTTGCGTGTAATTTAGATTTCTTTTTATTCACTCGCCTCTGGAACACGTATTGACACTGTTGAGCAGATTGTGAGGAAATATTTCTTGCTATGGTTATCTTTTTGTGTTGTGGAAGTTACATTTTGAAGTCTAATCTGATTTCAAGCTAGGAATAAGTTCAAATGCACTGACGAAGCTGCTATCGGAAAATCTTTGGAAATTGCGAACAGCGATAATTAAAGGCGGTGAATCATCCAGCCAATTCCGGTGGTTTACAATAGCCAAAATTAAACTATAATTTTTGATATTTTTTGTTTTGATTTTGGGGTTGCGTTTGCAAAGATATTCAACAAATACAAAAAGATGTCCCCCCGAAAAAAGTTTTTGGAAACTCTGAGTTTTGATCTTCCCGCCAAAACCACAGATCTCTAAACTATTAGGCCTACTGTAATCTTATTAAACTATTAGGCCTAACTATCTCTAAACTATTAGGCCTAATAGTTTAGAGATGGTTAGGCCTAATTAGGCCTACCTAGAAATAAATTATCTCTAAACTATTAGGCCTACCACAGTTCTCTAAACCATTAGGCCTACTGTGGTTTTGGTGGGAAGAACAAAGCTCAGAGTTTCCAAAAACTTTTTTTAGGGGGACATCTTTTTGTATTTGTTGAATATCTTTGCAACCGCAGTCCCAAAATTAATACAAAAAATATCAAAAATTACAGTTCAATTTTAGCTATTGTAAACCACTGAAATTGGCTGGATGATTCACCGCCTTTAATAGACCTCTGAGGATGCAGCTTATTATTTGTCACAAAAAGAGCTCCTTTCTTCTATGAAACTCGTGCTAATAGGCAACAAGTGTAACCAGTGCAAACTGGTTTGTACCGGTACGATGAATAAATGGTGCAAGATATTAACGATAAAAACCTTAACGGAAGTTACTTTAGTCCGTTAACATGAAAAAACTTTTCACGGATTAACGAGTTCAAGAAAAAGTTAGCTTCGTTATTAACGAACTTGTGCCCACCTATGCCTTTAACATGTCGGTGGGATATCATCCGCTTGTAGCAGTACATAAAACATGCTGACTGGAGCATGTTGACGACTTTTGAATGACGTCAAGCGATTTATCATATTTTTAATAATACTTATTGGAATACTGTATTTCTAATTGCGATATCAGGCATTAATTTTCCCTGCGTTTTTGCAGCAAAGCAGTCACTATTTTGTTAGAGTAGGTTTCGATGCAAATCAAATCGAAATTCAGTTTTTACTTAGCATTACTCAGTTTTCGTGTAATATTTGATGGTGGGCACTTCAAGTTATTTTTAAAAGAAACTTCTGCAGTTACAGTACTTTAAAGTGTTCTAAAATTTGGACTAACGACGAGGCTAATGCCAGACCAGAAAAAGTGGGAATCAAGGTGCTATATGATGATACGTTGTGATGTAACATTCCTTTGTATCACGTGCTTAATGATGCGTGCATGAATGGCTTTACCTAGTGCACGCTTAATGGCTAAGACACGTTTCGTATGAACTTGGAGTTGACAGTGCTGTTTTAGTGTTTAAGATATTGTGCTTTTCGCTAGTAAGTTAAATGGACAACTAACCTGCATTCTATTCTATTTGAATAAGATCATTAAAATAACGTAAATCAGCTAAGGGCATTGATTGTTATTTTACATGGCGCTGCAAGCAGGATTAAAAAAATTTGGCTTTTGAAGCTAAGCGCTGTAGCCATTTTGACTGCATAGAGAAAAGCTCTAGAAATGAGCGCAGCTTTAGAAACTTACTTAGCGACAATTGAAAATGAGGAACAGAGAAGAGCAGCTCGAGTGGCGTTGGCTGGGGCGACGCAAAGAGAAATAAAGTGGACTTTATTGAACACTTTTGTTAAAAATAAACTCGATCTTACCCAGCATGCAGATAAAGATTTTGAAAATTGGAAGAGACAATTTTCAAATTTTGCTAATAACGCCAACCTGAATGAGGACACTGTTAGTTGGGACAATAAGTTAGCTGCGATTGAGGCATCTGTAACTGCCGAGACCTATGACAAAATTAGGTCAATCCACGACCAATTGCCCGCCGATGACCAACAGAAGCTAAATTTACTTCTGAATAAAATTGGTGACATGGCTGGATGCGTGACCAACGTTTGGATTCATCGTAAAAATTTTGAACTATGTGTCCAAAAAGAAGGTCAGTCGTTTAGAAAGTACTACACTGATGTAGTTGCCGCAGCCAATAAAATGTGAGTTTCACAAACGCTTCTGCGATGACTGTCACCAAACGGCGCGTGATGAAAGAATCCTCAACAGGATTGTATTTGGCACAAACAACCCAGCTGCAAGGCAAAAGCTGTTTGAAGAAAAAGATCTGAAACTAGCGAAAGCAGTAGAGATCATAGAAGCTGCTGAAGCTGTTAGAGACACGGAAAGAGATTTTTCCAACCGAAACGTTCAAGCTGTTCAGAAGCGAAATCTGAAAAAGAAAGATCAATTTTCGTCAAAAGATGCGGACCGTAAGTCACTTTGTTTTTATTGTGGTCTGGCTTGGAAGCCCCAGCATTTAAAAACTTGCCCGGCTAAAGGCAAAACTTGCCATGATTGTGGCAAAAAGGGGCATTTCTCTGGGACTCGAGTCTGCAGAGGTAAAACTATGGCTAAAAGGGAAGCAGTGGAAAAGAAGCATTCGGATGCGGTTTTAAATAGTATTGCCACTGAGACTGATACTGTCGAAGTTCAGATACAAGATCAAGATCAGGTTTTTTGCCACAGAGCCATGATTGATACAGGGTCAGATTGGGACTGCTTAGGCATAAATCAACTGGCATCGCTTGGAAGAACTTCTAAATCTTTGTGTACTTCTGATTGGGAGATGCAAAATACTAGTGTTGCTGATGGGCGAAAGTTGACTGCACTTGGATACTACCCAGTTGATATTCAGTTTGGTCCAAAATCTGTCAATACCAAGCTAGTGGTATTCAGAGAACTTGACAAGATGATCTTGTCTAAGAAAACTTTGCATAGCTTAGGAATTGTGGTCATCAACAAATATCCAGAAGCGTTGCCTAAAGAAGTAATCCCTATTCAAAAAGAAAGTCGTATCCTACTGCCATATGATCAAGGTAAAGTGGTAATGAACATCGATGGAACAAAGCCTATCCAAAGTACAGCTGGAGTCACAAAAGAGTCTTTAATTCATGAATTTAAAGATGTCTTTCAAGCACGATCTACACCGATGCCTGGTGAGAAGTTCAAAATTGAACTTGAATCTAATGCTAAACCTTGCAAGGTCAGTTATGCTAGGCACATTCTTATGGCTTACAAAGCCAAATTAAAGGCCGAACTTGACGAGTTAGTGGAAAATGGCATAATTGCACCCGTCTCTAAGCCTACGAGTTGGTGCAGTCCCATTGTTGTAACCAACAAGAAAAACTCGGAGAAAGTTCGCCTGTGTGTTGACTTTCGGCAACTGAATCGATCGGTCGCTCGAGAACTGTATCCCACTAAGTCAGTGTTGGAAGCTTGTCAAAACATTGAAAGAGACGAAGCCGAAATTTTTTCCAAATTTGACGCTGTGAAAGGATATCATCAAATTCCATTAGATGAAGAGAGCAAAGACTTGACGACTTTTATTACTCCTTTTGGGAGGTATAGATATGAAAGAGCGCCGTTTGGCATTTGCAGCATATCTGAACATTATGAGCGACGAATGAACGAGAGCCTTGAAAATCTCTCTAACGTGGTCAAAGTAGTAGATGATAATTGTATCTACTCTCAAACTCTTGACGCGCATGTTCGACAAGTTCGAGCCTTTTTGCAACGATGTAGGGAGAAAGGCATTCACTTGTCTGAGGAAAAGTTTGTGTTTGCTCAGCCAGAAATTGAATTTGCTGGTGCAATCTTGTCCAAGAAAGGATATAAAATGCAGCCAAAAGTGTATGAAGCAATTGAAAAATTTCCGTTTCCTACCAATTTGACAGAAATGCGAACGTTTTATGGAATGGCTAACCAATTAGCACCGTTCAATGAACATTTGTCTGAAGCTCTATCCCCTCTCCGACCACTTTTGAAGAAAGATGCTGTCTTCTTTTTGGATGATGAACGAAGAAAAGCATTTGAAAATGCCAAGGAGATCATGAGCTCAGACAAGACACTTGCCTTTTACTGCCAAGGTAGACCTTTGAGGTTATTTACGGACGCTTCAAACATACACGGGCTGGGATGTGTTTTGCAACAAATGCAAAGTAATGGTACATGGAGACCAATTCAAGTTGCCTCGAGATCTTTACTGGACGCTGAAACGCGCTATCATCCTATAGAACTGGAACTTCAGTGCGTGGCTTGGGCAACAAGAAAGTGTCGCACTTTTTTACTAGGTAATCGATTTGTGTGTTACACAGATCACCAGCCACTAATCAATATTTGGAACAAGAAACGGCTAAATGAGATGGTAAATAGCCGAATTTTAAAATGCTTAATGAAACTGATGGATTATGATTTCCAGATGGAGTGGATCCCAGGCGTGGAAAATAAAATTGCTGATGCTCTGAGTCGCAATCCAGCAGTTAAGCCAGACAAGACTGACGAGCAAGATTACGGCGAAATCTCACGTCAAATCTCATCTTTGATTAATGCGTGTGCTCAAGAGGCCCAATGTTCATTCAGACTAGAAAAGGTGAAAGAAGTTGCTGACGCTGACATTGAATATCAGCTACTCAAACAACAAATTCTGTCGGGATTTCCGGTTTCAAAGAACAAGCTTAGTGATTTGCTACATGCATTTTGGCAAGTTCGCCATGAACTGTCCGTAAGCGACGATGGTTTTATTTTATTTGGGACTAGACTATTCATCCCGAGAGCTCTACGAAAGCAAGTTTTGGAAGACCTGCACTCTTCTCACAGAGGAATCGAAGGCACTCAGGCAAGAGCAAGACTGATTGTATACTGGCCATCGATTGATCGCCATATCGCCCAAGAATGTCAAAGTTGTCAAATGGGTTGTCAAAACGATAGACCCTCAAATCCCAAAGAACCCATGAAACACTTGCCGATTCCAACCAGAGCTTTTGAAATTGTGTCATGTGACTGGTTTGATATTAATGGACTCAAATTCATTTGCTACACTGATTGGTACACCGGGTGGTTCACCACTGGTAAAGCTGTGAACGCTGATTCTAAATTTCTTCAAGAATTTTTACGTGAAGTGTTTGTTGACACTGCAGTACCAGACCAGATATGGAGCGACCAAGGTCCTCCATTTGGTTCAGCTGATATGAAATCATTTTATGATTACTGGTCAATCAAATGGGTGCCCAGCAGTTCCGAGTACCCACAATCAAATGCATACGCGGAATTAGCTGTTAAAAACGCTAAAAGTTTAGCTCGAAAATGCATGAGCGGTCATGTTATTGATCAAAATGCTTGGACCAAGGGTCTATTGCAAATCCGCAACACCCCCCACAAAGCCACTGGCTTAAGTCCTGCCATTTTGTTGTACGGTCATCCGGTACAGGACCAATTGCCTGCTCATCGAAAAAATTTTGAGCGTCGTTGGTATGACGAAGTTGGGAGTTATGACCGTACCATGTTTAAGACCAAGGTTCAAAGTGAAAAGTATTACGACACTCCCACGTCCAAGGAGTTGCCGTCCTTTGCTGTGGGGGATGAAGTGGTGATACAGAATACTAAATCTAAACGATTTGATCGTTGTGGTGTTATTAAAGAGTGTTGTGAAAATCGTCGATATTTAGTGCGTTTGCCTAGTGGTATGGTGCTTGAGAGGAACAGGAGATATCTCCGTCCTTTTAGACGACCGATTCAGGAAGCACAGGAATCCCATGTTGGTGTCGTTGCTCCTCCCGAGCCTGTCAACTTGCCACCTACAAACTTCACTATTCATCACTCTGAAGTAGAAGTTTCCCCTAATGTCACCACACCAGAACCTGAAGTGTTTAGGCCTAGTAATAATGTTTGCGATATTGTTCCTGTTGTGAATGACCAAGATGCTTCTATTGTAAATGCTCCATAACTGCAATATCTTGATGTCCTTCTAATGATAAACTTCAAGGATCCAGCGACTTTTTCACTTGTTTCTAAAGTACCACAAGTGAAAAAATCGTTTATTCCCTACTAAAGCATCTGCCTCTCTGCAAGCCGATAAGGTTTGCCAGTTAGGCCAAGATGTTTGTTCAGCTGGGAATACCTTTGAAAAGATAGCTGAGGGCTGCCGATGAGAGCTAAAAGCTCGAAACAGCGCTGTCCAGCTCTGTGCGTAAATGCTCCATTGCGTAGAAGTGCAAGAACACGCCGGCCCCCTGATAGACTAAATTTGTAAACCTAAGAAAGGGAGATGCTATATGATGATACGTTGTGATGTAACATTCCTTTGTATCACGTGCTTAATGATGCGTGCATGAATGGCTTTACCTAGTGCACGCTTAATGGCTAAGACACGTTTCGTATGAACTTGGAGTTGACAGTGCTGTTTTAGTGTTTAAGATATTGTGCTTTTCGCTAGTAAGTTAAATGGACAACTAACCTGCATTCTATTCTATTTGAATAAGATCATTAAAATAACGTAAATCAGCTAAGGGCATTGATTGTTATTTTACACAAGGAAAAAAAAGTGTGGCTGAACCAAAAATTAAGTTTCGTCTGAGCATTAAATTTTATGCATCAACTTACGAAATTTTTCGTAGTTTTGTTGCATTTTGAGTCGAGATGTGAAGAGATTTAAGCTTGTTGCTCGTAAAATTTGGCTCATAAATAGTATTTGTAATTATTTCACTGCATGCCATGGTTTAGACAAGAAATCCAATCCAGGAAAGCGAATAAGGTCAACAGTTCGTGATTAGTTAAAACAAAAAAGTGTTTCCATGGATGTTTAAGATACCATATTTTTGGGACCAAAAGGTTCATTTAAAACACAATAAATTTCAAAAAACTAGAGATATGCCTAGTAGGTGCGCCTTATGTGTGGTCAGATTTTATTCTTTCTCTTCATAATTCAGAGCTTTTTAGGTTGCATTTCATTTACTGCACCGTGTATAAGGAAATAAAAGCAATAAAGGTCAGTTATTAATAGTGCGTCTTACGTGTGCGAATCATCGAACAATTAGTGTTCGATGCTTTCCGGTGGCAGGAGGACAAATATGCAACAAGCAAAAATCTAAATGCAACGAAACTATTTGGTGTAACAGTGCCACAAGAATTTATTTGGAATGGAGTTTATAAAAATATACGTACGGTACGGTACTTGTTCTCTATAAAGTATACAATCTAAAGAGAAACTGTGACTTTTCAAGTAAAAACTAGTTAACAAATTTTATTGCATCTGAAGAAAAGTAACGAAGTTCCAATTACTAAAAAACAAGTAGTTTCAAAAATGCCCAGTTGCCCACCACTAATTATTTAAAACCCACCACTAGTAAACTGCTTTCCATACAGTCAAACAGTGATAAATACAGAGCTGGGTAAGTCCGCGATTGCGGACAAACGAAAAAATTGCGAATTTGGCAAGTTGCGGACTTAAGATTGCTGACTATTTTAATTTTTAGTCCGCAATTTTTATGCATTAACTGTATTGAAATTGCTTTCCAACTTCGTGAAATATTAGTGGTTATACCGTTGAAGCATGACAATTCTTAGCGAGGTTTTAATTACTATTAGCACAGTATAAATATCATACAGTGGGTTTACTTAATTGAAGAGGTGGACACAAATAATATACAAAAGCGCAACAATCTTTTCAACAAGTAAATGAGAAATTTAAGTTTTGCTTCTGAAGCGCAGCGCAACTTTCGCAGCACAATGCAAATACCGCATTTTTTGCGATTTTAGACAGAAAAAGAGTAAATAATTTTCTGAAGAAGGCATTTATCAATATTACGATCGAAATGGAACAAAATTAAGTTCAGTTTATAGAATTGCGCTATTAACCAAAAAAAGTTTCAAAGCGTAGCGCAACAAATTTTTAAAGACATTAGTGCGCAACGCAACTTCCGCAATGTTTCAAAATAAAGTGCAACGCAATTTTCTAATAATATTGCGCTTTGCCCACCTCTGCTTAGTTGTGACATGTTGAGAGGTGGAGCAAAGCTAGGTAACTAGATTTGACGCCATAATAGCATAGGTGGGCAAGTTAATGCAAAACGTTAGCTTCGTTAACCACTAGTCCATTAACAAACTTCACATCTCCGTTAACGTTAATCCGTTATTTTCAGCTTTGATTAACGGAAGTTAATGAAGTCCGTTAATTCCTTAACATTTCGCGTGTAATTTACATTTCCTTTTAAACACTCGCTTCTAGAACACGTATTGACACTGTTAAGCTGATTGTAAGGAAATATTTATTGCCATGGTGGTGTTTTTGTGTTTTGGAAGTTACATTTTACAGTCTAATCTAATTTCAACATAAAAATACGTAAGTTCAAATGCACTAAAGAAGCTGCCATCGGAAAATCCTTGGAAATCGACTTATGGAATGCAGCTTATTATTTGCCACAAAAAAAAGCTCCTTTCTTCGGTTTCTTCTATAAAACTCGTGCTACTACGCAACAAGTGTTACCAGTGCAAACTGGTTTGTACCAGTGCGATGAATGAATGGTGCAAGATATTAACGATAAAAACCTTAACGGAAGTTAATAGAACTTAACGGAAGTTAATTTAGTCCGTTAACATGAAAAAACTTTTTAACGGATTAACGAGTTAATGAAAAAGTTAGCTTCGTTATTTACGGACTTGTGCCCACCTATGCATAATAGTAACACTGTGAGCTGATGGGAATAATGCGAATTAAAAGTGATTGTTGTGAAATGTTATGGGTGTGCCTGTGCAAAAAACTAGACATACTTCGCTGTAGCTTGTTTTGCATTATCGTATAAAATAGTCTCGTTTGAAGCTTGGTCTTAATTCGCTTTTTTGTGAAACCATTTGATAATGACGTCACGAAGTAGTATGGATAGAATTAAACAATATGTGGGAATTTTCCTACTCACGCAATCTTTAGTTATTCGGCGTTTTGTTCGCACTGAGGGCCCAGCAGTCCAGCACCACTGAAATTCTTTCCACCATTGCTGTTTATCGTGAAATAACTATCCTGCACTGCAGATTTCGTTTCAGTAGCTTAATGTTGTACGAAAATAACTTTGATTGTTAGCGCGACATTGTAAAATCGTGTTAAAGGGACAGGGAACACAACTGTAATTCTTATCGAGGTTTAGTCATTTAAATAGTACTTGTAACACCTTACAAAGCTGATCCGGTGATAGTTTAAATTTTTTTTTTGTAACTGAGTTTTGTTTAGTTTTTTCTCAAGTAGCTGTTAACATAGTAACATTTTCAATCGAGGTATCTATGACGTCACAATGGCCTGTGACGCATGGTTCATTCATAATTATCCAGTGGACTAATCGCGTACGCGTAATAACGTTGCGCCATTTCGGTCTGTTTTGAAGAAAAAAAGCACCGTCTTGCTGAAAAAGCAAGCGTGCTTTTTTGCTAATTCAATAGAACGGGTAGCGCAGTATAGCGTAATGTACGTTTTAATGGAAAAGCTGAATGCACAAATATACAGCATCAGTGTTCACACGATTTCAAGAGAAAAACTGCATAACACAGTAGGCCTATGTTGTCAGTCAAAACCTGTGCTGCGATTTCTGCTGCTGCTTTTTCGAAAAGCCATCATCTAAGTCTAGTGCAGATTTCATTTTTTTGTGCTTCGAGACCTCCGTGATTAGAAGCAGTAAGCAAGTCCCTGTAGTGTAGATGGTAGTCATAGCATACAAATTTAAAAGTTTGAAGAAATTAGAAACGCCGTTTTGCTAAAAAGCAAGCCTGCTTTTTTGCTAATTCGATAGTATAGTTATAGGACGGTATAGCACAGCTGTATGTAGCCTAGTGTACGTTTTAGCGGAAAAGCTGAATGCAAATACTGTAATTGCTGATTTTAATAGACAACCTAGGTGAGGTAAAGGAGTGTCAGGCACCCACTTACTTCTAGCAAAAACAGTCAGAAAACAAGAATAAAATTTTGTATAGTAGGCCGATTGTAAAGTATAAGTATGCACTGTTTTTGCTTGTAGTGGAGGGTGCGTGGCACTCCGTTATCTCCCCTCTGAAGATGCTCGGCCATATACGCTCTGGTATCAACTTTTATTTTGCGTCAATTGGTGGTCAATTCTGACAATTTTGATTGGTGATTGCCATAGTTTTGCGGTAGCAACCAGGTCCGTTGCTACGGTAAAACTACTGTACGTAGTTTGGTTTCAGAGCGTATACCAGCCGAGCGAAAAGTTAGGTTGAATAAATAGCGTTGTTCATTGTTTCTTTGATACCTCTACCGGAAGAGCAGTGAGGCTGGGCTAACCTTTATTAATTACCATCCCCGGTAGACCTGGTGATAACAACCACTCTTATTCTCTAATTTAGTTGTAGATATGTTCAAAAAATCAAATTTTCATTACACGCGCTGTATTACGCTGAAGCGTGAAACGAGTTTGCGGGGACAATTGCCGCGACATTGCACCTGGACAACACAGCTCCTTTCGAAGAAAAGTTGCAGCAGTGGCGAGCCGTTGGCAACTCTCCAATTTTACCGATCCAGGATTTGAACCTAGACCTACCGTACCAGAGTCGAGCTCGTTACCGCTCGGCCATCTTGCCGATTTTTGTTCTAGATAATGCGCATAATGCATAACAGAATGCATGAATGTATTTGCAGAGGTGGGCAGTACCGCGGTACTTTTTAGTACCGTTATCGGTACCGTCGTTACTTTTTAAAAATTGTACCGTTTTCGGTACCGTGGATACTTTTTTCGCACTTTTATCGTCGCTACTCGGTACAATTTGTGGAATGGAGTTTAAATAAAAACTCCGTCAAAATAGATGCATAAATTTTACCGCGTTTTTACAAAGCATGAAAGGAACGATGCTGGTAAGAAAAGACGTTGTTTGTGTGGATAGATAGGCCTAGTAAGTTGGGGTGACTGTAAAGAATTATTTTTGGTTGGAAATTCTGAATGGAATAGACTGAAGAGCAAATTGAAAGATAAAGCCAAGGCCCCAAAAGTACAGTATACCAACGCGAGTGTTTAAAAAAACAGTTTTCAAACACCCACAGGACAATACCATCACTGCTGCCATCATAAGTAAACATTACAACCCAAATTTTCTCGCGCTTTCAGTTGATGCTTTTTAAAGACTGTCTAAACATACATCGCCCCCCGTTGGTGTTTTTTAATTTTCCTGCATTGTAGAAAGACATGGACTTTGATGGACAAACAATATCACGTCTTTCTTTATCCAACATCCACCAAAAGTAACTAACACCACCGGTTCTGTGATGTATGGGGAGGTTGTCTTTAAAAACACCAACTGTAGGTGCGAGAAAATTTGCGTTCTAATGTTTACTGCCATCATGCACCAATTTATCGAGTAACTGCAGCAGTGTAGTGGTAAAGGTAAACTTGTACTGTTGATCGGCTTTGTTTACTTTCGCCTATCTTGGCTTAGTTGGCTGTGTAATAATGATGAGGTCGCTGTTGTAGAGAAGGAAAGCCAACTCGAAATGAGACTTATTAATGTTGTTGAAAGACAATCCAGGAGCCATGAGAGCAGCGGTGAAGAGGTGTTGGTGGAAGACCCGAATGATGATTTTTTTGGCTCTCTTTTTGAGAGCCAAAAACGCCGAAAGACCAGTGTTGCGAAGATGGTGGAGTCATATTTGAGAGATCCTCCAAACAAAGACATTTTAGCTGCCCTTTCTGTTCGCAAGAACTTGAAAAACGTGTTCATAAAGTTGAACACTCCTCTGCCGTCGAGTGCGGCGGTAGAACTAAACGCCTTTTTTCGGTGGGAAAGGATGTTCTTAGGCCCAAAACAGCTAGTCTTAGCGACGAGCATTTCGAGATGATGGTGTTTTTGAAAGGAAATTTAAATAAATAAATAAATGCAAAACTCTTTTTGTGTAGGGGTTGTGACTTGATTTTTTCACAGCCTCTTGTACATAACAAGTGTTGCGTTGATAATTATGTCTTTTTCATTTTTTCCTGTTAACTGAAACTGAAGCAGTAAGTAACAGTGTTGTATTACTTTAAGTCAGTCTGGTTCGGTAAATTTAGACTACTGGTATTGCTTTTTTCCTAACCCAATGTAACATGGGCGATTACAGTTTACTGTTGAATAAAGTTGGCTTTGTATCGAAAAACTTCGCTGATTAACTCAGTAAAAGCAAGCAAGTTCGTTTTACTACGTCACCCTTTCCCTGCAGGCAGGGCAGAGCCATTCCGGCTCAGTGAGGTTCCTACCACTTTATTTATTTTATTTGGTTGCAGTTTTATCCTTGCATTGTGAGAAAGCAACGGAGTCGATAGGCTATACGAGCTCACTTATGAGTTGCCGGCCATCTCTCTTACTGTCTACCACATGAAGAGGGGGAGTCCCGCTAAGTGCCTTTCCCAACGGCACAAGTGAATTGCAGTTGCCAGCTTGTTCTTCACACTATCCCTTTAATGCTGAACGTCAAGCAGGAAAGCTGTGAATACCTATTTTTAAGTCTTTGGTTTGACCCGACTCGAAATCGAACCCCTGCCAGTGGCAGTTCTCTTAAGATATGCAGAGAATTAAGAGGCTGTGCCGTTGCAGCAAAGGCAAGATAGGGCGGAGTTTAACTTTCTAGACAGAGTAAGCAAAATAGCGAAATTATATTAAAAATGGGCTAAATCTATCATTTGAAAAGTACCGAATGGCGGTACCGAGTACCGTTATCGTCGGTACTTTTTTTAAAAAGTACCTAATATCGTACCGTCGGTACTTTTTCGGAAAAGTATTTGTACCGTTATCGTCGGTACTTTAAAAGTACCGAGTGCCCACCTCTGTTCTTAGCACGAGTGAACCGAGAAGAAAAAAGTCACGCTGATTGGACGAATCGGCATATTCTAGAAAAATGAACCGTGAAGAAAAAAGACAAAACTGCCAGTTTGCTGATAAAGAGTTTATGGTCTGATGAAGGGTAAAATAAGTCTGATGAAGATCGAAAAGCTTGTCGGTGGCAAAATACGGTCTTGTGTCATAACTTCTTCTGCTTTAAAGGCGGTGAATCATCCAGCCAATTCCAGTGGTTTACAATAGCTAAAATTGAACTATAATTTTTGATATTTTTTGTTTTAATTGGAACGACCGACGCTCGCGTCGCGTGTTCCTTTGTTTTTACTCGGCCATTTTCTAACTAATGAGTGCGAGATTTCAGACTTTTGCTTATAACTCGAGAACCGTTTGGTCTAACTACATGAAATTTTGACAGCAGTTTGAGATTAATGAGTTTTATGTTTGTACCAAATTTCGAGGCAATCGATCACGTAACTTTGGGTTTATGACCCGAAAACCGCCCCGAAAGTTTGGCGTAAAAAGCGGTCTAAGTCAAAAACGGCTTAAGTACGGCAAAAAATATTTCTCATGGTTATATGTCTTAAGATATCCTTTCATCCCTACCAACCCACTTTCGGCCGCGATGAGGTTTTTTTCTTATTTTTTTCCTTTTTTTTTTCCTTTTTTTTTTCCTTTTTTTTCCTTTTTTTCCTTTTTTTTCTACCTAAGTCTTGTACGCTCGAGTTCTCCTAAACCACAAAACATAGAAATCTAATTTTTGTGTGAAGTTGTTGAGGTACATACGCAATTGTGTCTCCTGAAATTTTTTTGGGGCAACTCCCCCGGGAACCCCCCCAAAATGGGGCCCCAAAAAATCAATTTTTTGAACGGCTCAAGCTAGGGTGCCAGTTTTTTTTGATATCAGTAGATATTTGAGAGACAAATATTTTGACATAATTTGGGGGTACCACCCCCCCGGGGACCCCCCCAAATGGACCCCCCCAAAAACAAATTTTTTTAACCATATAACCTAGGGTGCCATTTTGCTTTGATATCAGTAGATATTTAAGAGAGAAATATTTAGACATGATTTGGGGGTACCACCCCCCGGGAACCCCCCAAAATGGGGCCCCAAAAAATCAATTTTTTGAACGGCTCAAGCTAGGGTGCCAGTTTTTTTTGATATCAGTAGATATTTGAGAGACAAATATTTTGACATAATTTGGGGGTACCACCCCCCCCGGGGACCCCCCCAAATGGACCCCCCCAAAAACAAATTTTTTAACCATTTAACCTAGGGTGCCATTTTTCTTTGATATCAGTAGATATTTAGGAGAGAAATATTTAGACATGGTTTGGGGGTACCACCCCCCCGGGAATCCCCCCAAAAAATCAAATTTTTGAACGGCTCAACCTAGGGTGCCAGTTTTTTTTGTTATCAGTAGATATTTGAGAGACAAATATTTTGACATAATTTGGGGGTACCACCCCTTCGGGGACCCCCCCAAATGGACCCCCCAAAAATAAATTTTTTAACGATTTAACCTAGGGTGCATTTTGCTTTGATATCAGTAGATATTTAAGAGACAAATATTTTGACATAATTTGGGGGTACCACCCCCCCGGGGACCCCCCAAATGGACCCCCCAAAAGCAAGTTTTTTAACCATTTAACCTAGGGTGCCAGTTTTTTTTGATATCAGTAGATATTTAAGAGAAAAATATTTTGACATGATTTGGGGGTACCACCCCCCCGGGGACCCCCCCAAAATGGGGCCCCAAAAAATCAAATTTTTGAACGGCTCAAGCTAGGGTGCCAGTTTTTTCTGTTATCAGTAGATATTTAAGAGACAAATATTTTAACATAATTTGGGGGTACCACCCCTTCGGGGACCCCCCAAAAATAAATTTTTTTAACGATTTAACCTAGGGCGCCAGTTTTTTTTTTGATATCAGTAGATATTTAAGAGATAAATATTTTGACATGTTTGGGGTACCACCCCCTCGGGAACCCCCCAAAATGGGGCCCCAAAAATCAATTGTTTGAACGGCTCAAGCTAGAGTGCCAGCTAGTGTTTTATGATATCAGTAGATATTTAACAGAAAAATATTTTGACATAGTTTGGGGGTGCCACCCCCCCCGAGGACCCTCCAAATGGACCCCCCAAAAATCAATTTTTTGAACGGCGCAACTTAGAGTGCCAGTGTTTTATGATATTAGCAGATATTCAACAGACAAATATTTTGACATAGTTTGGGGGTGCCACCCCCCCGGGGACCCCCCAAATGGACCCCCAAAAATGAATTGTTTGAAAAGCTCAACTTGGGTGCCAGTCTGTTTTGATATCAGCAGATATTCAACAGACAAATATTTTGACATAGTTTGGGGGTGCCACCCCCCCCCAGGGACCCCCCAAATGGACCCCCAAAAATCAATTTTTGAACGGCTCAAGCTAGGGTGACAGTGTTTTATGATTTCAGGAGATATTTAACTGACAAATCTTTTGACTCAACTTTTCTGGAGGTTCCATAATCAGATATTTTTGAATAATTGCTGATTTTACGGTAGACAAAAAGTACTTTTGAGCGTCACAGCATTAGCTGTGCGTCGGTCGTTCACTGGGTTTGCTGGCAAACTCCCATCTAGTTTTGGGACTGCGGTTGCAAAGATATTCTACAAATACAAAAAGATGTCCCCCCGAAAAAAGTTTTTGGAAACTCTGAGTTTTGATCTTCCCGCCAGAACCACAGTAGGCCTAATGGTTTAGAGAACTGCGGTAGGCCTAATACTTTAGAGATAGTTTATTTCTAAATAGTTTAGGCCTAACTATCTCTAAACTATTAGGCCTAATAGTTTAGAGATAGTTGGCCTAATAGTTTAATAAGATTACAGTAGGCCTAATAGTTTAGAGAACTGTGGTTTTGGCGGGAAGAACAAAACTCAGAGTTTCCAAAAACTTTTTTCGGGGGGACATCTTTTTGTATTCGTAGCATATCTTTGCAACCGCAGTCCCAAAATTAAAACAAAAAATATCAAAAATTATAGTTCAATTTTAGCTATTGTAAACCACTGGAATTGGCTGGATGATTCACCGCCTTTAACCTTTGTTTTTTCTCCGTGCTAGTTAATTGTTTTTGATTTTTGTTAATTGGATATTTTAATTCGAAGAGCGTTTTTAATTGCTTTTAGTATGTGTTTAAAAAGATGAAATGCCCTCCAAAAACGTTAAAATCAAGTTTTCGTTCACCGAAAAACGTTTTGGAGAGAGCAGCCAAATTGATTAATGAAGAAAGATTTTTTTACCGAAAAGCTTTTCACAATAATATTGCGAATTTATCGAGATCTGGTTCGATAAATAAAACACTCATTGCTGTTGTGATAAATGTTTCGCTCATGTTAATCGCGTTTACTTCTAATTTAATGTCAGTTACGACCAGGCTGATATTGGTAACCAACTTTTTTGAGATTGCATGGCTGATTAAATAGAGAAAGTTAAAGCTGCTTTTGCGACTTGTTGTACAGTAATTCCTGCTCTTCAAGAATTAAATTTAGTGCCCTATGATGTAGCGTACACTGTAAAAAAAAAACAGCATGCTGGACAAAAAAAACGCTTTCAATCACGTGTTCAACAACCACATCCAATGGCATAGGCGTAACCAGGATTTTTGATTGGGGGGGAGGGGAGAAATTGCATGTAAGGACGTCGTCAGAAAATTTCAAAAGAGGAGCTTTTTGTTGGCAAACTAATAGTTAAGAAGTGCAAATGTTTAACTTGGGAGACGTGTGTGAGTAAACTAGAGTAACTCAAACGTAACACAGACGAGGTTTGGTTCGGAGCCCCCAGCCGCTAGGCGATTTCTTGTATTTTTTTTGAAAAAAAACTATTTTAATGCCATTGGATCACATTTCGCACGTTTTCAGAGCCATTTGAAAGAACTACATTTTTAACATTTTAAAGCCAATTGAAAAAATTATGTTGTTCATTTGTTCAATTCTCCTTTTACTTTCAATTTAAGTTCAAAATACTGTAGCTTTAAAATCTTGCATTGTGGTGTTAAATTTTAATTGTAAGTGATTTGGCACAGGTAGGGGGAAGTAAGGTGCATCGCCTCCTGCAATATTTTCGCTGTAAATAATAATCCACTGAAAGAGTTTCCGTATATATTTTTGTTTTGTCATGAAATTAATTAGTTATAGGAGTATGTACGGCCAGGGGGCCCAGGCCCTGTCAATTGAAATTCAATAGTTTGTTTAATAAGCATTTCTCCTAGCTAATTTTTTTTAAAGTATTTTTTGCGTAAAACCTGGCAAGGTACCAGGTGAATTGTTATTGAAAAATGGTACAATAGCTGGTTACGCTTACTAACCATGTTATTCCTGGGCCGGAATTACATTGCGCGGTAGCCTCTGGCACTTTATGAATTTTTGCAACATCTTCCTACCAAATGTAGGTGAAGACAAAAAAATTCTTACCATCTGAGCGCGGGGCCCTGGCACTGTGCCATATGGTAAAATCGACCCTGGGTATTGCAATACGTTCATAAAAAGGTTAGTGGCCTGAGGTAGCAACTTTTAGGACAAAACGCGTAATTTCATCCTCGTTATACATTTAAATTGGTTGGCAAAAATTAAATTGAGAGTGCCCGAGCCCCCTGGTCGTCAATATTATTGTTAATAACTGTTGAACGCACGTACTGTTGTACGCGAAGATGCTAAAAGAAACGGAAACTGAAGAAACAAGGCTTTTTTTGTAACATTTTTATCGTTGGTGGAATTTCGATTGGAGGGGGGACCCGAGCTACCTGCCTCCCCCCCTCCAGGCTACGCCTACGTCCAATGGTATTTTGTTGTAGTTACCTTCTGATTGGTCATTTTACAAAAAAAAATTGCAGTTTGCCTTACTATTTGCCAGTTTTTTTAGATATATTATTGCTGAATCAATTTACCTTCTGGTGTATCAAAATACCTTTTGGGTGTATCAATTTACCCTTCTCGAAAGGTAATTTGATACATATGTTTGACTATTTTTAACAAGCAATTTCAAAAAATGCAGTTAAGATACGATGTTGAAAGTTTTGCAGAACGGTTGGCAAAGGACCGAAGTTGAATGTAAATGTAATAGTTGAATTCCATTTTCGTCTATTTTCACTTCAAAGCCAAAAATATTGAAATCGTATCATATCACCTTCCCTTGCCCCTGTTAAAAAAGTGAAACGTCAAATTGTACAAAAAAAATCTGAAATTGCATACATCTTTAGTTGAGAAGTACCAATGTTGTCACTATACCAACACCTGGGCCCGAAAAAATATCCAGTATTTCTAACAGCTATGTTTCGAAACCAACTCGTTTTTATTTAAGTTATTGCCCCAAAGAATAGTAACAATCATAGGTGGGCAAGTTAATGCAAAACGTTAGCTTCGTTAACCTCTAGTCCGTTAACAAACTTCACACCTCCGTTAACGTTAATCCGTTATTTTTAGCTTTAATTAACGGAAGTTAATAAAGTCCGTTAATCCGTTAACATTTTGCGGTAATTTACATTTCTTTTTATTCTCTCGCTTCTGGAACACGTATTGATGCTGTTGAGCTGATTGTAAGTAAATATTTATTGCTATGGTGGTCTTTTTGTGTTTTGGAAGTTAGTTTTACAGTCTAATCTAATTTCAAGATAAGAATAAGTTCAAATGCACTAACGAAGCTGTGATCGGAAAATCTTTGGAAATTTTGAACAGCGATAATTACTCTGAGACTGCAGCTTATTATTTGTCACAAAAAAGAGCTCTTTTCTTCGCTTTCTTCTATAAAACTCGTGCTAATACGCAACATTTAAAACAAAACTTGGGTCTCTTTTGGTGTAAGCCTCCTCTCATAATTTACTCAGCCTAATTAGCCATATTAACTGCATACCCTAAAAGTTATTGTTAAATAGCATACACTTGGTGGTTTTAGAAGATAATAGTTTGACCTAGGGAGGTTTAAACTGAAAGAGAAACCAGAACTTGAGTAGGACTTCATACTCAAGTCCAACTTGCTTGGCTATTAACACAATTCTGTTCATTCGTATAGCCAAGTTGGACTTGAGTAGCCTAATGAGTACGAAGTCCTAGGTCTACTCAAGTTCTGTTTTAGAATGCGCGCCTTAAACTCCACAACACAATCCAGTCAGAATCTCCTGTCAGATCTGCCGGCAGCACGAAACTAAACAATGTTGTCACTGGCAAGTCGGTGACCAGCATGTGCACAGTCTTTGTTCTACTGCCTTGCCCTTCCCGCCAACCTGTAAGCGCGACAAACCATGCGTGAATTTATGGTCACGCTACCTGATTTCGCAAGTATTGCACTACCAGGATCCTACGCACTTTTAATTAGATCGTTGTTTTTTTTACTTTTTTGAATATTATTTTTGTACATTCTGTGCATCTATGCTATTATTACAGCCTCGCGAATAGGCCTATTTTAGTTATTTAAGGCAAAGTAATCATGAACCAATCTTTAGCCGTTCTGCAATATTCCAGCGAAAGGTAAAGCAGACCGATTAGCTTAAACCACTTATTTATTCGAACAAACTGACTACACACGAACTTTGTCTCTTTAGCTGCCTGAGTCTGTCTCGACAGCGGCTCGCTCCAGGTTTATATACCAAAGGCCATTGTATATCATTGTTACGTCAACTTGACAAGAGCGTCACAGTGATATAAGGAATGGGCAAATTTGATTGGTGCGCTGTAGTTTAGAAACAATGGCGCAATTTACGGGAGCGGTAATGAGTGCAATCGCTACAAACCGATGAAATGACAGCATGTACTGCAGAGAATGAATACAAAAACCGCAAAGTGAAATTGGTAATGCTGATTAAATCGAACAATTGCCGTTGATTGCAAACGAACTAAAAGCTACCAAAATAATTCTCCGATAAGCGTTACTATCATCTGCAAAAAAGTTATGCCTTGCTTGATACGCATAACAATAAAAAGCGCTGTTAATTATTGTTGTAGAATAATTAGGCTAAATCTAAAGATGATGGTGTCTGCCCAGGAGCCTATTTATAGGAGGGGGGCCATGGCCATGGCGCCCCATTTGGGTTGCCAGGATAGTATAATTAGCATAAAATGGTACGCAAAAGTGTGGCATGCCCCCCTCTTTGTAAGTTTGGCACCATGTTTGAACACACAAACGGACAGAATCTGACTGAAGATTTTTTCTTGTTTTTGGTCTTCACCAGATTTCAAATTTTGGGCCTAAAACAGGGCTAAATCTGAGTGAAGACCTTTTTTTATTTTTATTATTTTTGGTCTTCACCTAATTTTGGGCCAAAAACCGGACTAAATCTGAGTAGAGAAATTTTTCTTTTGATCTTCAATATTTTCAAATTTCCTGCCCTCCCCCCCTTTTCAAAATCCTGCGTACGCTAGGTGTCTGTCGCCTGGAGCTCACAAACGGCGCATTACTGTATGTGGATGCTTGCAGCAGTGCAGCTGTTATTGCTTCAATTAATGACGTTTTTTGGCAGTTTTGGGTGTTCTATGCATTTCATGATTTCGCGACTCTTTCTGTATTGAGTTAATATTGCTCAGTATTGGTAATCCGGTACTGTTTTGACAGTATTGAACAATTCTTGCACAATATTGTGTAATAACATTTGTCTTTTGACAACACGCTAATTAAAACATGCAAATATGAATGACGGATAAAGTTAAATTGTGATATAAAGCAGTTTAATAATATTTTTTGTATTTCACTTATATGTGTTTTGTAAAATAGGCCCAATGTTGTTTCTATATTGGCTAGACAGCATCGATACACACAATATAAAACAGCACGCAAACAATATTGGTCCGATATATGCATGTTTACTGGGTGGCTACAGGACAGATCGTCATCTGATTTGCAATCCCGGTACACTGAGGCGCGAAAAGCGGCAACTTCGGCAGTAAAGAAATCCAAGGAGAAGTCATGGGAACAGTTTGGTCGTCGGTTGGATTCCAACTATTTTTCGGCAAACAAAGTATTTTGGCAGAGCATCCGCCGTTTACGTGGCAAAAGATCGAGTATCACGTACTCCATCAAGGATTCTGACGGTAACATTCTAACGGATGAGAATG
>CAWYPQ010000227.1:0-47307 GCA_963965965.1 Trididemnum nubilum | reverse complement strand
AAAGTGACTATCTTCCGGTGGATATTTTAAACGGAAGTAAAAGAGCTGAGCACACAACATTCAATAGGTGCGTTTATTAGAGTTCAAATCAGGGTACTACAACAAACTTTGTTAGATACCAAATTTTTGAGAGGTCTTTTAAGCCTATATATACATTGTTCCTCTAGAGGAACATTGGTCCTAAAGGGGTTAATTCAATTCATAAAAAGTGGGCTAAAGACTAAATTTAGTAATACAATTATTTTATTGTAATTTCAAAGTTTCGTTTAAAGCGTTGAGCATGGTCATTTTAAAAATACAAAAACTGCACAATTGCACATAGCTCCTGCCGGCTGGGTCCCATTAACTTTCGGTTGTAATGTCATTAAGCGGAGTAAAAAATTTGATTCCTGCGTTCGTTGCAGTGTTTTTACTATAACATACATTACCATACAGTAGGCCTATATAATGTACTCCTATAGTAGGTCTTTTTACTCGTAAGTCGTAGCAAATGTAGTATAGCTACAGTACAATGCAGTGGCGACTCGTGACCATTTTTGAAGAATAAGCTGCAAATTATACAAAAACATTTGGGCCCTTAAAAGTCCACTTTGTCGGTAAATTCAAGTACGAAGAAAAAGTGCAACTGAACGCATTATCAAAACTGAGCTTGTTAGCTCAACAGAAGTTCACTTCGAAGTCATCTTTGTACTTATTCAAAATTTATGCCTCATCTATTGAATGTCTCAGTTGGGCACGAACAAGAAAAACTGCTTTTGATTGATGTCACTGACGTAGGAAGTTCGATTTAAGATTTGACGGGCGTTACTGGCGAGCGACTGAAGCAGGGGCGCCGAGAGCCGAACGTGGGCCCTGGGCCAGCTCAAATATGACGGATTTCCGGTTTTGTGAAGTCCAAAACAGACGGAGAAAATTCTGCAGTTTGGTCCGAAATATGATGTGATCCCCCCCCAAAAAAAAAGTCTTCACCGAAATTCTAATGGTTTTTCCGGTCGAATTTAGGTAATCTCCAAAATTTCCAAAAAAATTATCTCCAAAAAGCCCCCCTTGAAGCCCGAGGGCCCCCTCATGGGCCCCATAAAGTCCATAAACCCCGCGGTCATTGTACTCCCCAGCCCCTCCTCTTGGCGACTCTGTACTTGAAGACACGTATTTCAAAACTTTTATAAACATTACTTTTCCTTATGCGTTTAACTTATAGTTGTAAGCCCGGCCGCGCTTTTCGGGTAGGATTCGGCCTTAAGATTGACAAAATGTCGGGCTTTATTCGGGGTTGATATATTCATTGCCTTGTGTTTTCGTTTTTTTGTTGCTATGAAAGCGTAATTAAAATAACTTTTATTTTTAATATCAAAACGTCAAAACATCACAATTAAATAAAAATAACTATATTGCACAGAATGACGACATCGTTTCAGCATCTTGCAATCATTGTTACACTATTTACTGTTTACATTGCGTCACGATTAATCAGCAATGAATAGTTTTATTTCAATATTTTAATCATATACGAGCCATAACCGTATCCTTTTTTAGATCCAACTTAATTTTTGGCTTTTTCGGGATTGGTTTTGACTTTAAATCACTTTTCGGGTTCGGGCTGTTTTGTCAGCCCAGAGTTGTAAGTTGGACCGGGCTTTTCGGGTCGGGTTCGGACCTAAAGTTGACAAAAATTTCGGGCTTAATTCGGTCCTGAGACGTACTTTTTGTCTTAGGTGCACAAAAACATAATCAAAATAATTTGGCAACATTGCTAAATTTTTCAAATCTAACTTAACTTCTGGGTTTTTTCGGCATGATTTGGACTTCAACTCACTACCGGGCCCTTAATCAAGCACGGGCGCTTGCTATTTTCAAAATAAAATTATGCACAAAAATTATTGTTGAAGACAAATGTTTAACGACATTTATCCTTTTTCCATGTCAATTTATTTATGTCAAACGCAAATTATTCACGTCTTAAAAGTAATTCCCTCATATATGAACCCATAGTGAACAGCGTTGTGACACAAGCGCTTCTTAGCTGCTTTTTATTTTCTGTTGTTCTCTACCACTGAAAAATCAGCTTTTACATCGGGCGGGTATTCAAGCACGGGCCCTTATTTAATTTTATGTTCTGTTTACATGGGTGGCTATTCAAACGGGCCCTTAATGAAGATCGGGCGGTAAAACGAGTATATATGCGGTACTTACAGCTGCTCAATAAAACAAAAGTAGTTACAGCTGCTCAGTTGTGACGCAGTAATAATGATAATTCTGTAATCATATCGCATAATACTTAAACGAAGTTGTCATTCAAGGGTTGCAAAGTTACTTTAATTACGCTTTTGTAGCACGTAAAAGGTTAAAAGTTAAAACACAAACAAGTATACGTCTGTCAAGCCTTATTAAGCCCCATATTTTGTCAATTTTCAGCCCGAACCAGAGCCTGAAAAAAAACAACTTGACATTTTTGTGAGTTTTTTATGAATGTAGTGTTATTAGAAATGTTGGGGATTGTTTGGGATCCAAATTTGTCTTACTTTTTGAAAGTCCACGCAAAGTTTTATTATTTTTTTATTTATTTTTGTCAAGAAAAATAAAAACATTTCGGAGAAATTTTGGCTTTAGATCAGAAAGCCTTTTTATGGTCTACTGTTCATCTCAATTTTAGACATATTTTACGACAACCAAAATACTTTTTTGTCGGAAAGCAATCATTTTTATTTTTTGGGGGAATTGAGGGGGCTTACATTTAAGTTTTTGTCGATGTGACTTGGCATTGATACAAACTAAATAAAAAAAAGCAAGCTATGATTAAAAAGCTCATTAAGTAATGTAACATTCTGCAAAAACTTTTAGAGTGAGATATCAAATTTTGGAAATTCGTCAGATCAGCATGTTGATTAGAACTTCCACCAGAGTAGGTTGTTGAAGTGGTGAATTTACTTGCACTTAAATCGCGACATTCAGGAACATATCTTACTGCTCCTTCTAGACGCAGTTTAGCATCATCTGTGAAAAAGAAAAACATGCGTGTTTAATCAACCAGCAATAGTAAAATACATTACACACTTGTACAGTAGCCTAACGTGTTTCATGGCGCAATCAGCCAATATTTTTTGTAAAAAAGATAAACCTCACGGTTTTGTTGATATTGCGGAAGATGCACGTTTTTTTCCCACTATTACCAGACATCGTCAGACGCTAACTATTCAATGATCTCATGATCTGCACACTATTCATTGCAGCAATGGTGCGTGTTTAGAGAAATCCGCACCTGCTTAGGTGTCTCCAGCAGTGATTTAATTTTTCTGTAGATTTCTTTGAATTCTCGTCCATTGCATTTGCCGCTTTTTTTAAAGTCCCCAAGCAGAGACAATCATCGTAAAGCGCCTTATCCGAAAACGCAAAACCGTGACCAGGATGCCAAAACCATGCTATAATAATATCACCGTATAAATAACGCCTTTACCCTTTCAGCCACACAGGTGACTAATAAATTTTTGCCTTTACTAAATAATTTCTACCTTTACAACAAAAAAAACGTAAGTTCTGTCTCTGCAAACCAGACCCAGTTCCACTATTGGTACTTCTCTATAGTTTTACGCCTTCGCAGATTACCTCTGATTAATTCCCAGCGAAAGAGATTTTGACAGTATTTTTTTGTTTATTTTTGCAGCAATAAAAATTTAACCAAAAATGAGATATTGCACTCATATGGCCGATAAAACTTAAACGGTAGTGTCCCACTTGCGACATTTAAACCTGTGATAAGTTTCCACCAAGCTCAAACTTTTGCGGTACACAAAACCATCCATTATTAAACTCCTCATCAATACTGAATCGCAGCCAATTAAATGTCGTGACTATGCACTAAATAAATATTAATAAGGGCTGTAACTACTAAAGAGCCTATTCGCATGCCTCTCTTGAAAAGGCTTGGCTAGTTGCTGGTCACTCTTTATTTTACACAGGAAAAAAAATTGGCTCAGTTTAGGCCAAAAACTAACTATATTTAAGCCAAATTTTGGATAATTTGTCCGGCTTGAGGCGAGCCATTTGACGGCTTTATACAATGCAGAAATTGGCTAAGTAAAAGCCAAAAACTAACTATATTTCAGCCAAATTTTGGATAATTTGTCCGGCTTGAGGCGAGCCATTTGACGGCTTTATACAATGCAGAAATTGGCTAAGTAAAAGCCAAAAACTAACTATATTTAAGCCAAACTTTGGATAATTTGTCCGGCTTGAGGCGAGCCATTGACGGCTTCATAAGATACAAAAATTAGCTAATTACGAGCCGATAAGGCGACTAAATTGGCTTCATTCAAGCCACAAAAGGAGCTTTATTTTTCCAACTATCTAAACTTTCCGTCTTTCGGATAGCCATTTATTGGCTAATTTTTAGTCATAAATAGGCTACGTTTCAGCGAACGTTTGCCTTACATTTTCGGCTTTCGGAAAGCCATTTGTCGGCTGCATAAGATGTGCTATTTGCGACTACTGGCTTAATGTTAGTCACAAATAGGTGGAATGTGTGCATTTTTCCAATGCTGGAAAATATAGTACGGCATTCTAATCGCCATTTAATAGTTAAATCACGAGAACATTTAACAACGCTATACATTTTGCTTGTATACCACCTTGCGTTTTGTCTCACCTTTTGCAGCTATCGAATCACTTTCTAATTAGTCGGATGTTGGTCGGCTATAGGAAAAATATATTCCAACATGATACAGCGTATTTGCATAGCAGCAAAAGACAGGGATAGAAACTCGAGGTATATAAAAGCAAACATAGCGCTATACATTCTCATCTTTTCACTATTACAAATGACGTTTGAAACGTCCGACGATATTGAACAGCATTGCAATTCACCTAGTGACCAACATTAAGCCAGCAGTCGCAAATCGCAGCAAGCACATTTACCCATCAGCCAATAGCAATAGCACACCATACAAACCAATACAGATGGCTAAAACGAATTGCACTTTACGAAAAAGTAGGTCAAAAAATTGGCGGAAAACTGCTATATCGATTACCGGTGGGGATGGTGCAAGCCTTCAGCAGCAATTACAGTATAAATTTGGTTTCAAAGGTATATTGGAGGAGCAGCAGCAGCCCAAATCGGCAAACATAGCACTAATAATAATTTAGGCAAAAGACAGAAAAAACTGTATAAATTTTTCTTTCAAAGAAAAAACAAACCATTTGCACAGACGAAATTTATTAACAAAAAAACCCAAAGGTCTTCGTTGAGTTTGTGCACTTTAGGTTGCAAAATGATGAAGACACCACCTGAAAATGGTATAACCATGCAGTTTCATGTTCACTAGGGTGGTTCAAAAGTACACTTTTGTTTCAAAATCAAGAGAATTGTTTAAATTCATGAAAAACTCCACTCAAAAAAATTCAGCTCGATTGGTTGAGAATTCACTTTGAATCCACTTTGAATTTTTGGGGGTGCCAAACCAGAAAAACAAACAAACTTTCTAATCTGGCAGCGCATAACTCATGCTTTACCTCTCAAAATGTTCAGAATCGCCGTTGCTTTGCATTCATGACGACCAAGATTGCTTTTTTGCATTTTTTATGAAACATATTTTGTGAAAAAAACAAAAAATATATCAAAATTAAAATTTTTAAGAAAAATTTATTGCGATTGGCAATATGATAAAAAATTGTTCTGAGTTGTTTTTTTTAAAGAAGCAAAGAACCAATAAAAGCGAACCAAATTTTTTTGGATTATTTCGTTATGACTTTAGTGACCAGACTAAAAAAGTTTCTAGAATTTTGAAAAGCAGTGTCATAGCGCTGTTGCGTAAGTTTTAAAATCTAGTCTAAATTTTGCGACAAGTAGTAAAATTTGGCTTTTTCAATTCTGGATACCTTCGCAACGTTTTACGAACATATTTCCTCGTAACTTTACTCAAGATAAGTTGTCTCAAAGCTTATCGTCAACTTGTTACCTCTTTTGTCAAGTTATTGTCACGAGTCAAGAAACTACATTTTTGAAAAGTTTTCAGTGATTATACAATTTATATGCACAAGTTGTGAGAAATTTATTGTCTTCAGCAGTCATCTTGAACCGCTGAAAAGCTAGAACTGGACTTGAACCAACTTAATTGTCAATTTTCAATTTCTGCATCTTAGGGTAGTATGAACTTTTGCAGCAACATAATTTTAAAAAGCTGTGGTAAGAACTAAACAGTTTAGTCAAACCAAGTCAAAAATTTTTTTCATTCAGTATCACAAATTTATCTGTTAACTGGGAGGGTGTCACAAACTCACTTACACTAATGCCCCACATGGCAAAAAGCGAAATACTGTAAGGACGGCGGGATCTTTAAAAACGCGAGTTTGTCGCTGCTGAGGTTTTTCGAATTCTCAAACATTTAGTTACTACGGTAACAGTACAATCTTATTCAAAGAAAAAAAGCATAATTAGCGCAAATATAAAATATATCAAAATAATCAATTAAAAGAAATTTAGTAAAAATAATCAAAAGCAATAATCGAAAGTATTAAGACAAACTTACGCCAACCAATTTAAAACTTGCACTTCAAAAGCTACGAATATGCTAACATCCCAAACTCTATTCTTATCTCGGCATTCGCTAAACCAAGCTACAACAATAATACTATAGCTAGACTCGTAAACTGCCAATTACGAATAATATAATAATCTCGAACAAGATCAAGAGGTAAAACAACAAGACTCCAATAATTTCTACACTCTCAAAAAAATTTCAGTTTCTCAAATTTGTCGCTCCAAGCTTGATAATAAATGAACACGATAATAACTAGAGCAAACGTGGCAAAAACAATTCGAGAAAGCAACTCATTATTATACTGATTATTGCGACAAAGGAAGCAACAAGCACGACACTTTAAAACTTTTTATGAGTAGAGTAGGTATCACCAGTTTGCTGAGTTTCAAATCATGAGAGCCGACATTGCTGCAAGTGCTCCAATATACGGAAAGTAATGGCATATAACTGCGACTAAGTTACTGTTGAGGCCTAGGCCTGGGAAAATTTTATTTTTTTTGCCAATTACGCCTCTACTAAATGTTCAGTTTTTATTATAAAAGTCTGATAAAAAAAAAAAAAAAAAACTTCAGAGATATTAATAAAAAAGTCAGTTATTGCAGGTTTCACGCTGATTCGAGTGAAGTGCTTTATCGCTTATTATTATCTTGGCTCTATGTAGTATGTTTGGTGTTATATTTGAACAATTCTAGGGGCACCTTCTTGGTTTTGAAACAAAAGTGTATTTTTTGAGCCACTCTAAGGTTCACTGTTAGTAGCCTAATAGAAGGAGTGCTACCAGCTACATATTACAGACGTTCAGAGTACAGAAAAAAAACAAACAAAAAACTGAAGAACTTTGAAACAAAACACAATTAGAAATCAGCAAACTTGTCACGGCATAAATTGCAATTAAACATGATAACTGATTAATAAAGCTACCAGTAGCCTATCAATATCAGATCTAAAAACACTGTTTTATCAGTTATGCATTTTTAAGCGCAAATACTGAACTACCAGTAGCCTATAGTCAGAGCTCCATTTAAGATTCAAAATTGGAGAAAACAGTGCGGAATTTCTCAAATATACCGTAAATAAAAATTTACCCAAAAATTTTACATTAGTTTAATTTAGACAAATTTTGCAATAAAAAAATGGTTACTTTTGAAACTATACTGGTAAGCTAAGCCTATTGTTTTTAGCAAAAATTGACGACTGTTGATATTAAATTCAACATGTTAAGGTAAGCATACTAGGCTTACCGATATCAATTACCGCCTATACTGATGACTATAGGCTACATTAGGCGTAGTCTTTCGTATGGCGGTGTTTGGAGAATTGCCCTTGCACTCTTGCAGGTCTTGCTACAAACAGCGAATGCTAGAAACCGGCGTGAACAGCAAGCCAGGAATGTTAAAAACGGGGTTGATCTTATAAGTCATAGCCAGTTAACTACTGTCCTGACATCAATGCAAATCTAGACAAAACATCCCTACGCATGCGAACACAAAATGTCAATGAACAGTGAACACCACCAACTCCAGCAATTACTCAAGAATAGTCACTGATTTTTTGCTTTTCTAGGCTTGGTCAAACACAGTGCCATTCACCATTGCAGTTTAGTCGACTCGGCAGCCAGGTGAAAACAGCGGTGAAAAAACTTTATACGAAGCCAAGATATACGTACTGTGATAGTATCATACGTGGATGATCGGGACCAATGAAACGCTCGATGATGAGAGAAGCCTTTTCCACGCCTTTTGAATCGTCTATTTCAACCGCATGCGGATGATTTTGATTCTTAGCCAATTCATAGAACACGATCAAAAACTCGGCATCTGAAATCATGTAGCTAAGAAACTTTTGCATTACATGAAACTCGCTGATTTCGGCATCGGTATAAAAAAATTCAAGAGATTTTTGTATTAACACCTCCCAATGTTGCTTGGATTGCTGTATCTGGTTGTCGACAATCTTTTCTTTCCGTAGTAATTCTTTGATAAGCTAAAACAAAAATGACATTTTTAAAGATATTAAAAGCACATTAATTATTTTGCTTATTGCTGAACATTGAACAAGCTAACTTGATATTCGACAAGGTATACAAAGACCTGTATAAGAAGCCACAGTGTATGAGCTACAACATAATTCAATACACAGAACTAAATTTCTAGCATTTTACATACAACCTTTGCTGCTATTAAACTTCTATCACGAACTTCAGCTTATGATCGCATTCATGTGGCATCATAGTCTTTCTAAGCAAGAAATGAATAGCGTCATTTTGTCTTCGGTAAAACCACGTACGATATTTTATAGCAAGACCGTAGTCTTGATACTGGTGGACTGTGGCCCAGTTCAATTTAAACCCTCTAAACATAAAAATGGCAGCTTGTGTCAGTTGGTAAGCACATGACCGATACCGACAACTGATTTATGTAAAGATTTTGACAAAGCACACTTTGTTTGGCACGTTAGTTGTTAAACAAGAACACCTGAAACCTAGAGCATCACAATAACAAACGATTAGTTGCAAAATAGAGAGAAGTAGACTAGCCAAGCAGTAAGTAGTTCACTGAAGTTCTTTGTGTGCAGTTCAAGAGTAAGAAACTGACAAACTGCAATTAAATACTCATAGTGGCTCATAAACGATTAGCATAGCCTCATGAAGTGGTTCGATATTTTACATTTAGAACTGTGAAACAATAACACATCACAGCCAACTAATCAAAATCGATGTTGTAAGTGCAAAATGATACTAAATAATGCAAACCTTTGAGTATCATTTTTGCATTGGTGATTTGAGGTAAAAGTATATATCAGTTATATGAAATTAATCAATCTACTTCATTAAGACTCTAAGGTGGAAATAAAAAGAATTTTGACAACTGTAGACGATCAGTACCAAAACTTTTGTTTCTTTCTTGCCATCTATCAGCACCAGTGCTGTACGTTTTGTTTTCAAAGTAGCAACTACATTGGAATTATTGAAAAGCACATCCTCGCAACTGAAAAATGTTGAATGCTATTATTCAAACAAAAATTGATTTTTGATGTCTGAATCATACTAACCTGAGTTAAAGAATCAAAAAATTCTTTAAACCTTCTTCGTGTAAAAATTTAAAATTTTTTGAACTCTGCTTTCATTTTTCCTTCAATGAGAGGAAGATCTTCAACAGCTATGCCAGCATCTAAGCAGATATGATTTTATACTCTTGAAAGTAATTTTTTTCTATTGATGAGTAAGGACGGCAGTACAGCACATGATATACAAGTAAAGTACTCTTTATCAGTCAGCAGAAGTACCCTTAGCGTACGTCATGCTTGAGCAATACAGTTAAATTTCTGAGGTACTGGTACATACAGCGCACATTGTAAACCCTAAAAAAGGCAGTATGGTATGCAATTACATTCTACTCCAAATTTTAGGTAAAAGTGCAGTAGGTAGATATTATACCGTAAGCTTGGATGGATTTGGACAGCAGGGTGAATTTGAACAGATTTTGATTAGCAGTTGAGAAAATACTAAAAATTGAAGAAAATGTTTAATTAACAAAGTGGATGCATGGTAAACGATCTGAAGTTTTTTCAGCAAAATATATTTCACAAAAATTTCATTAAAAAAAAACAAACTTTTGCAATAGTCCAAATTCACTCTGGTTTATGATATGATTTAAACGTAGAATTTTGATACCAGTATGTTACGCTGTTACGATATAATGAAACTCGTGAAGTAAATAGTACGTAAATTATGAACTTATCATAATGTAGTGCCATTCTTGTTAACGAGAATAAAAACATATGAAGCAAAATATTTAACAAAATTGCAAAAATATAACAGTTTCAAATTTTCAAAAGAATGCTTGGGTTCATTTTACAAGATTGTTTTAAAGGAAGAGTGCATAGCTGATTATCCATATCAGCGTTTAGTAGCAGTGCTACAAAAGGTTTGGTTTGAGCAATAAGTTATATATCATTTCTGAAATAAGCACTTTACTTTTGACACACCTTACAATATTCCCTGCAGGCTTAGCCAGAACAACAGAACTGCAACAGCTTAAATGAACAGAAGATTACAGAACCAAACAGTTCTGTTTTGTCAAAAGTGCTCTCTCATCAGCTAGCCTCAGAATTGCATAGAATAGAACTATAGCAACCTTATCAGCCATATGCTACAGGTTAAATAGCCACTTCAGTAATTTCAACAGTAAACGATGCTATTTTTGTAGCTAATTTCAACAGAAAGAATAGTATTGCTAGGCTCTTGTATTAAAGACACACTGAACTGCATGGTAAGTAATCAAAAATAGTAGGCTAGTATTTTTCTGGATTATCTGGGCTATTTTTGACTGACCACAAATTTCATGTGTTCAACAAACATTGTCTGGCAAATGCTAAGTTTTATGAATACTGGTATCTAAAAACCCCAAATAAACTTCATGACACCAGAAATTACTAGTTGAATATGAATTTCATAAACACAATTTTTTTGTTAGGCCTGGATCACATGATTAAGTTTTTGCACAATTTTCTTGCATCAATCGTGAAAAATGTATCGCAAGTCCATGGCATAGTATTGCGGGCACCTGTCATCAGTTATATTGCACAGCCTGTGTGAGAATGAAAATCAGTGTCTAGAAAGTCTAACTAAGTTCTTGCAGGGAAATAGAACCAAGCTATATTTTGCCAGAAAGTTTTCAAAAAGCCGCCATTCTCTACAAAGAAAACTGAGCTTTTAGATGTGCTTTTGAAAATTGTGAACCGCAGAATACGAAAATTGTCGCCAAAGTCAACGCAAAAAACGAATGCGTCACAATTATCAAGCGAAAATGCTGTAAGAAATTTCACGTTTTTGATTTAATCAACAATGACATAATATAACATTGTGCCTGTTTTTTTCTCATATTTCTTTAAAGACCTAAATGTGTTGCCGGCTATTTTGTTCACAATCGCTTATCGATTACCCAATTTTTCCTACTTCGAACTTGAGCTTGGCCTTTTCGAAAATGATTCTGAAAAGTTATTAACCATAACTGCAGTATAGTGTGATCAACATGCCGTCGTGGTCAATTCATGAAATTGATGTTTTAATTAGCAAAATCAATGAAAGGCAGTGCTTGTGGAACACATTTAATTCTGAGTACAAGAATAGAGCAAAAATATCAGATTCTTAAAAGGAAGTTTTGGAAATTTTAGATACAGATCAAATGGAGGTACGCATTTGCTGACTATTTAGTAAGAATTAAACTTTAATAAGTATTCAATGTGTGATCTGGCTTTAACCAAAATATTAAAAATTTCCATCTGATCAGAAAATTCTTCCGGCCCAGCTTTCGCTGGAGCCGAGATAATGCAATTAGAGATACGTTTTTGATAATTTTAATATTTTTTTAGTTAAAACTCGACATGTCCACTGGCAAAAGAGCCTGTTGCATTTTTAAGTAGTTAAGATAAATTTCAGCAGATAATTTTCAGCTATTTCAAGCTGATTTTGTAAGAAAGCAAACAAAACCGCTCTGATTTAGTTATTCTTATTTAAAAATAAAAAAAGCTTCAATTTACCCTGATGTCCAATTATTGAGCCCTCTGTAACCGCAAGTACCCGAAAGAACATACCTGGTTTAATATAACTTGACCAATCATGCAACGTTATGCACATTTTATTGATCTAATAGATAACATAGCATGAAAAAAGGTACGATATACACTAACGAGTCCCACACAAACAAACTTATTTTGACATTTTCCATCTATATATTCATTTCAATGCAGGTCGAAAAAAGATTACATAGTCTGCGCACGCAATTTGCGACAGAACTCATATAGCTAATTATTATTGTATAGCTGCAGCTTTTTGCTTTTGTGAATGTGCTCAAATCATTTCGGCAAACGAGAAATAACAATAAATTGCCTGCCAAAGTGCATAGTATTACTATCGCCACTGCAAATTTCAACAAAATTCCTTAACTACTACGCAATGCAAAAAATACTAGTGACAGCTTCGGCAATTTGTTTGCAGAAAAACCCAGACGTTTCTGTCTGGCAAGAAACTGTGCAAGGAAATAGCGACTAGATGTGACAGCTCCAAAAACATTAATGCAAGAAAATTGTACAAAATCTTGATTGTGTGATCCCGGCCTTAAGAAAAACTAATATCATACAGTACAGTGTTCACATAAGCAATAACTCTTTTCAAAACATTTTGCTAAAAGTATGTAAAGCATCATCAGTTAAAATGCAATCTGCGCTAATTTGAAGAGTAGGCTAGCGTAGATTTACTTTTTGTTGATAGTACAAAAAGTTGTGTCTACAAAACACCTTTAAATGATAGGCTACGGGCAACTGCTAACGTGTTGGTTAATCTTTTTTGTTTAGACAACTGTACTTATACAATGTTTTACAAAAACTCTAAAGAAAATAACATCTAGGAACACCTTACCTTCAAAAGCTGCAATTACATCAGAAGACAAACCAATTATTTGTGCAAGTATAGCTAAGCGAGGCATATTTTACACAACTAGATTACCCGAAGCTGCAAAAAAAACAACTACCATACATACTCGCCGATAGGTCGCACTATTAGTTTAGTGTTAAAAAAGTTTAATTTAGAGTTGACTAGCACATAAGTCGCTCTGAAAATCTAGGGATTTAAAAGGCCCTTTCCCTAGCTTTTTTGCATAGATAACTTCGAAAATTACTGCAATTGGTTGCTTTTTTAGCATTGAACTGCATTGCATTGAAATCGCAAAGCCATTTTTTCTTAACAAAGCGGGAAAATCCAACGCACGCTGAGCAATCGCATGTGCGTGTGCACTTATGAAACTGCCTTGCATTGGTATGTGTGTGCACAAGCGCATGCACCCGTATTTCATGGAACCACAGTGGCAATAGCACATTTCCACTATAATTTGTGTCTAAAACGGCTTATTAGCTAAAAAATACGGTACTTGCAATAGCTGAAAACTTTTGATTTTGTTCCGACTTGGTGACGATTTGCACTGTCGAGCGAATTGGTTGCACCTATATTTTTTTTTTAAATATAAGAAAAAGTTGCGACCTATTCATGAGTATATAAGGTAACTTTTGTTTCAACCTTACGGCAAGAGCTGAGAGGAACAACTTTTGCACCAGCTCTGACCTAGGCTATCTCATATGTTTCATTCCAGGTTAACGTTAAAGGTGGGCAGTGCAAGTCATAAAATCAATGCTCATAGGGCAACTAGGCCTACTCCAAAAATTCTTACACTACAAGGATTTCTGCAAGCCCCCCTAAATAATTGTGCTCACAAGCACAAATGTGAAGTTTTAAAAAATACAGTAGCATAATTGTAATAAACTCACTGCTCAAATTGCACTATGGTATGAAACCATTATTCAAAACAAATTATGCACACTACCAATTAAAATTAGCAAACAAAGTAGACCAATTTTTTTTGGTAAAACAATTTTAGAAGAATATGAGGCTCCATATTTATTCCAAATTTAAGAACAAACTAAGAACAATGCCAGCCACAGCATGAAAAAAGTATTTATTTGTTCTTGTTGTGGCACATATTTATCCTCCTGTCACTAAACAGCGCAAGACGCTAACTTATTGGACGATCCGCACACTTTTCATTACAACGACTACTTCGTGATTGGAGGAATCCGCACCTGCTAAGGGGTTTCCAATGATCCAATGTTCTTGTGGATTTTTTTCAAATTCTTGTCCACTGAACTTGCTGCTTGTTCAAACCCTCCAAGCAGAGATAATCATCGTAAAGTGTCTTATCCAAGGACACAATAACGTGACTAGGGTGCAGGTTGAACCCAGATCATTCGACCAGAATCATTGTAAAAATTACGCCGTTACCCTCTCTGCTCTGCTGCCGACAAAATGAAGAAATGAGCCAGTAGCAATTGCATTTGTAAGCCAAAGAAAAAAAGCAGCACATTTATAAGCAATAGGCTACCAAACGAGGTTTGGTATTGACCAAAATAGTTACATTCTCAAAATTCAATTTACTGAGCTACAGCTTTTTTTTTTTTCTGCACAACTGTTTTGCTTGCTACAGTACGGTAGTAGCCTATGCTTTGGACTTGCAGGTACCTACAGTACCATTATCAATCAAAATTTCTTAGCCTGCACAATCTTGTAATTTTACAACAAGAATGAAAAACAACATTACTATCTGAAAATGCAGGCAGAAATTGTTACCTGCAATTAACAGCAAATGATAAGTCATGGGTTTATTTGATAGCCTATTCTATGACATACCGGTATGGTAATTGAAGATTCTGTGGTGTGTACCACACCACCAGTCAGTTGAAGCTGGAAGTGACTACCAATATGCAGTCCTCAAAGTCTACTGACACAGTCTGTAATTCTAAACAAACAGCCTACAAAATACTGTAGAACCTACCAGTAGGCTTTTTAAGAACATTAAAAGGCTAAAACTTTAGGGGATCTGGGAGCACACCAGGGCTTCCCCAGACCACCTAGCTGAGCTATATCTGCTATCACTCTAATATGCTATATCCGCTGTTTTTATTCACACCATTAGAGTGCAAGTTATTTGGCGTTCACAAGAACTTTGGATTAGCAATAGCAAAAAGTACCTACCTTGTGTAGCCTAAACTACTGGTAAATTAGATCTCACTCAAACCTGAAAAAAGCAACTGATTTCTGCTTAAGTGACACCTTTTCCATAGTGGTTACGCTTAATACAATAGGCATATCCGTATGGTTGCCAGTAACCATGCCACAAAGTGAATTCGTCACAGTGATTTCGCCTTTTCACTAAGTAATTTCGCTTCTGACCGCATTTCATTTCGTGAAAGACAAAAGTTTGAAAAAAAGCAATTTTATGCTTGACTGATTTCTTTATCTTTAAAAAAAAAAGGAATACATCTGTACATCACTTTGCAAAAGCGATTTAGGTTCAACTAGTGTTCCTTCTAAGATTCGAAATAAGCGAAACTGCCAAAACGAAAATGTTAACTCGAGGCCAAGGACGTCCTCAAGGACTCCACCTCTGTTAATTTATGGCAACCCAGTAACTTATAGGTGTTAGTGTGTAGTAATTTTTTGCATGTTTTCCACTGCTTACAGTCATATCTGATGTCGTTAGCCAACTTCAAGTTAATGCTGACGAAGAGCCTCCTAAGCTGAAGGATTGGGTATCTAGCGGATGGAGTTTGCAGAAAGATGTGTCGCAAAAATCCCGACAGCTAGTAAGACTGGGGGTCGACCAAAGCTAACTGGTACCAAGCAGGGCCTTCGAGAGGGAGGTACAGGGGGAACTCAGGGGGCCCGAAAGAGTTCAGATGTCTCTGCGTCAAGTTTTGGTGTACGCACCCAGAAGCGTATCTCCTTGAGTGGAGACCCCCTTTTTTTTGCTCTTCACCAAATTTTGGGCAAAATATCAGACTGAATTTGGGTGAAGACTTTTTTTTTTGCTCTTCACCTAATTTTGGGCAAAAAGTCAGACTGAATTTGAGTTAAGGCCAAAAAATCAGACTAAATTTGGGCAAAAAACCAGACAAATTTTTTTTGGGGGGGGGCCCGACGTCGATCTTCGTACCCCCAGGAAAAATTTCTCTCTGAGGCCCTGGTACCAAGTCTGTTGGTGGCGAAACGGCTTGCTTATCCCATGGAGTTTTTAATAATTTTTGTGTCAAGTAAGGCCATATTTTTGCTCGTGCTTTCGCTTTCCATTAAAGCCTTAATTTTTTTCAGCCTATTATTGCCATTTTTTGGCCAATAAACTTAAATCAAAAATCTTTCATTATGTTCACTGTATTACGCCAAAGCGTGTAACGAGTTTTCAGGGCCCATTCCCGCGTCATTGAACCCGTCAACACAGTTTCTTTCGAAGAAATGTCACAGCGGTGGCGAGCCGTTGGCAACACTGTGTCCGATTCGGCCTGCCCAAGATTTGAACCTCAGACCTCCTGCTTCAAAGACGAACGCGTTAGCGCTCGACCAACTGGCTGCTTAAATCACTTTTCATCGGATGGTCAGCGATATGTCTCGATGGCAGCTTTAGGCCTATATAGAATATTTATAGTTTAGTTATTTTTTTTCCAATAAATCAACATATGAAGTTATGCAATTTACACAATTCATAATTTGGAAATGGCTCACATAAATCCATAAAACAAGTTGACTGTTATTAACAAAGATGGAGTCGAGAACACAAGGCTTGAGGCTAAGGACACAAAAAAGTCCTAGGCCAAGGACAGCCCTTCCGAGGACAGGCCCTCTCGAGGCCAAGGACAAAGGACTCAAGCGCAAGTGTTCTCCGAAAAAAAAGTCTTCTTCAAAAAAGCTTTCAGGCGATCTCCAAAAACAAAGGTCTTCAAAAATTCTTTTCACGCGATCTACAAAATTTTAATTCAAAAAATACTGCTGTCCTCGAGCCGAGGATAGGGCAATTTTCAAGGACTTGAGGCTTCGAGGCCAAAGCAAAGACCAAGGACTTGACCTTCAAGGCCAAGGACATCAAAATGCGTCCTCGAGGACTCTTCTTCTGGTTATTAAATCGGATCTGTAAGCCATATAATGGGTTGTTTTTTTTGAACAATCTTGGCTTCATTTCAGTCATACCATAGACTCTTTATTAGTAGACTGGAAACTGACAGTTTTATCTTTTTTGATTTACGGTTCATTTATTGTTCTTGGAATGTGCCGATTCGTTCAATCACATGACTTTTTTCTTTCACGGTTCACATGTTCTACAAATATGTGGAATCAAATCGGTCGAATACACGTGACCACAAAAAACCTTCGCAAGTACAAGACCAACCTTTATTTCTTCAATGCTCTCCTCTTTTTCTCCGCGCGTCTGTTTCTAGTCTACTAAATAAGAAGTTCATCGATGGTCAAATAAACTTCATCTCACAAATAGCCAGAGTTAATTTTTTGTTTTGTTTAGTTTTTTTAGCCAATTTTATGGCTTATAAATAGTTTATTGATTTATTTGGCTGTTTCTTTGTTAGCCACTAATCACGTATCACCAAATGTTTGGTCAAATTTTTGGCTCACAAAATCACACAAAAAAATGGCTATTATAAAGCCGACTGTAACGTGTATGCCACACGATGGCTTTTTTTTGAAACAATTTTGGCTAGATTTAAGCCAAACAAACGCAAGCATCAATTTTGCGAGATAAACAGCCAGGAATTGGCTAAACACACAACCATTGGCTAAATGTAAGTCGATGGCTTAAAGATAGCCACGAAATAACTGTAGTGGCTTAATTTTAGCCATTATTTTTATAAGCCAAAAAGCTGACTTAAAATTGGCTATATTTAAGCCAATCAAATATTTGCATAAATTTGTCTTATACGTAGCCATTTTTTGGCTGAAAAGAAGTCATTGGCTACATATAAGCTATCGGCTGAAAGATAGCCAGTAAATGACTTCAATGGCTTGATCCAAGCCATTATTTTTTCCTGTGTAACAATGAGGTTTGCAGTAGGGTTGCACAAACACTGTTTTACGGCTGCATTGTGCATAAGAGCATTTTGCTGGCAGCGAGTGGTTTCGAGTTGAACTTGCAAAACAATGAAATTTTGCAAGAAACCAAAAAAATTTTCTTATGTTTCATTCGGTGATCACCTAAAATTATTGCAAAAATAATGTCGAATTACGTTGAAGACCTTTTTTTGGTCTTTACGTAAATTTCATCTAGTTTTTGCATCAAATCTTACTTAGATACCATTTTTTAGTATAGGCCGGCGCTGACTGTGCGGCAAGCTCGAAGTCATTGAGGCCTGTTCCTCAAAAGGCATGGGCACTCAGAGTCTACAGTAATTGGAAGTTGATCCAACTATAGTTTTGTAGTTAACCTGGTAGCAACGACCACGCTTTATTTAAAAGCCTTGTTAGGTTTATGAAATTTTTTGTGTGTTCTAAAACCTGTATCGTTGTGTTGTTGTATTCTTTTTCATCGTTGTAATTGTTTTGCAAACAAAAAAGAAAAAACTTCGTAACCTCGCGATTTAAAGACCTTTATATAAACTCTTTATTTTGGGATAATATAGCATTTGATTTGAAATTGAGCACATAACTTGTTAGTTTTTTACACCTTATTTTCTGTGCTGTAGGCTACTCGATTAAGGTGCGTTTACACAACGCGAAGTAACGCTCTTCAAAAATTTATCTGCTACAATAACTGCGACCTAAATAAAGCAAAAACAGCTGGTCTTCTGGTCAAGAAAAATTGTGAAACGAGAATTATGTTTTAGAGTTTAAATTGAACGTCATTATCCCTTATTGCATCATTGTCTGTTGGCTTGTCGTAACGTGATGTACTAAAAAAAACTTTTTGAGTAAACCAAAATAGGGAGGGGAGCCCTAGCAGTCTTTTGGGGGGCAAGGCCTCCCCGTAGCGACGGTACCGGTCTGTCTATAGACTCTTTATGGTTTCCCGAAAGCAAAAGTTTTATTTTTGTCGAATCTTGTGTTGAGTAAGACTGCTGTATAACAAAAATGAACTGTTGTGCCATACTAGAACCAAAAGAGTGAAAAAGAAATACAAAAGTTTACAATACTGGAAACTTTGATTTCACTTACGCAAACTTTCTGACTGCTGCTGCTGCGCTCTTCTGCTTATTAAGTTTAGATGAATTATCATTGGAACAAAGCTTGTGTGACAACCATATTGTTCATTCCACCATTCTAATGTAAAAAAACAAAACCAATAATGGAATAAAAAGTCAAAGCCCATCATCTACAGCGAATTTCGAAATCTTTTCATATTTTCCGGTTTCTTAGTCTTTGGTTCTGGTGACCGAGATAAATTTTCCTGAAATTAATTGATTGGGTAGAAGTAAATCTTCCGATTACGAGAAAGCAACGAGGCGCTATCCTTTAAACGAATCCGCATTCGCGGAGAAGTTAAACATTTTCTCAGCTTTCAGATTGATGTTTATTAGAATACTCCTTGACTTCTTTCCATGTAAAGTTGCTGCTTGTCGAACAACACCGAGCCTTTATAAAGTGCCTAATGAGTGCCCTATGCAAGAAGGCAAACTTTGAACAAGGTGTGAGATGGATCTGAATCATGCTAATGCGATCCGAGTCATTGCAAAACTATACTTTACAAATCTTCTGAGTGATGAGTTAGCCTTATCGAATCGCAACAGAAGTTGCAAGCTTGGAATTTCAAAACAGCAGAAAACCTGAAACATTACACAACAAAACAAAAAACATTCAACAGGCCTATACTCTTTAGTTTGAGGATACATGAACTCAGGAACGAACTGCTGGCAACTTTTCAATGTTTTTACTATTGTAGAGCGCAATTGTTTTCCCTTTCTTTAAAAAAAAAATGGAAAGTCAACGTAGGTCCATATAATACTAGATGTACACCAAAGCCGTGATGAACTAAAGTGAATGTATTAAGATGCTGGTTGGTCTTATTTACCTGGTAACCTTCTCCATCGATCTTGATCGCAATCACAATGACGATATGTCCTAACCCGAATCCACCGTTCAGTACAATTATCTGGCCGACTTCTCACTTTCACGTGACATCCATTTACTATTCGTTGATCACCACGGACTCGCAAGTCAATTGGGTCCCACAATTCCACTATAATGTCATCAAGCATACCAAGAATATTCATAACACGAAATACGTAAAGGCGAAGATTGTCAAGGCTAAAAATGGAATTATACAATCGTAGGAATTCGAGGATAACATTGTCCCATAATCAACATAAAGATATCAACCAAGTTTGAAATACAGTACTCCTTTTTTTGAAACAATTTTTTAACACGAAGCTCATTTTCCTCAAAAATTAAGAACAAATTAAGAACAATGCCAGGCTCAGCATGAAAAGATAATTAAGGACACTGGTTAGCACAATGTACTTTGTAAGCAATCAGAAGAGTTTTTTATGCCTTTTCTGTATTGTCTTTGGTATTGCTCAAAAATTTAAGAATACGATGCTCATTTTTGCTCAAAATTTAAGAACAAATTAAGAGCAATGCCAGCAGGGTCAGCATGAAAAAAATATTTAAGAACAAGGGCTAGTACAAAGTATTTGCATGTAATCAAGTGAGTTTTCACGCCTTTTTTGTATTGTCGTTGTTGAATTGTCTTACAGTGATCATGAGCTGTAACAAAAACAAAATACAACTTTTAACTTAACAAAAATAATTTGGGTAAGATTACAGTATTCTTCAACAAAGTTAAGAACAAATGAAGCTGATATGTAGTAAAAATTTAAGAACAGCCAGGCTCACCTTAAAATTTAATGGTTGTTACAAAAAAAAGCATGCAATCTTCGAATTGACGGTTTAGTTTTTTTTCTGCACCGTTGAACTAATTTGTAAAACATTAATTGAATTTAATATGTAAGATGAGGAAATTAATTTTAAACAACCTCATAGGCTATTTTTCACGTATTTGCGAGGTCTTTCCAATAAAATATTCTCTTGCTAATTATTTCCTATCGATTGAAATATTTACTTTTACCCATTTTGATTCTACGTAATTTTTATTCCACATGATTTTAATACTTATAACACCTAAATTTTGTATTGATTTTGTCTTCGCCGCTTCTGGCTTGCAAATATGTTTTTATATCTACAAGGAAATGTGCACAACTGAACGTACTTTTTAGCGCTGGCGATTGTTGAGATTTTTTGGAAAAAAGAGCCATTTTTACGCCATTCGCTTGTTTTTAAAGCCATTTGAAGAAACTAAATTGCAAAAATCGATAGTCATTTGCAAGAATTAAATTACTCAGCCCCTTCATTCCGCCTCTATGCAGGTGAAGTCCAAAACACTTTAAAACGCTTGTATTGTGGGTTAAATTTTCTAGGTGACTAGGCTAAGGGGGGGGAAGGGATTGACGCCCCCTCAGCCCTCCTGGTTGTGCTCTGCTCCTAGGATTAATTTTTTTGCTCAAAACATTGGCCAATTACTTACCTTGTATAATGTAAGAACGAGTAAATTTTGAGTTAAGAGATTGTTTGTTCTTAAATTTTCACACGTTTTAGCTTCATTTGTTTTTAACTTTGCTAGAGAATAATGAGACACAAATTAATTTTTACTTGATTAGAAGTTGCCCTTTGCTGTAGCTCATGATAACTTTTACACAAATCAACAACGGAATAAAAAAAAGCCAGGAAAAGTCTGCTGACTACTTACAAATATGGAGCCTAGCATTGTTCTTAACTTGTTCGTAAATTTTGAGCAAAAATGAGCCTGGTGTTATAAGATTGTTCTTAGAAAAAAAAAAAAAGTGCACAGGACGTTAGCCCTAAATAATTTTTCATCTACTCGTATCATTCGAATTGAGTAAGCATATAACTCTCTTTTTGCCATCATTTTCTCGCAAGTTGAGTTCAGATCGGGTAGATCTTCATCTTGAAAAGACATTGCAATAATTGTCTCTTGAGTAAATTTAATATCAACAGGAGAAACGCGAAATCGCTCTCAGATACGTCGCGCCATCTTGAACTTAATCACAACAATTTTGCGCAACTAATGTCAGTTTGCTACAAGCATGTTTTCTTTATAGGGGCTTGTTTCTATTAAAAATACCATGCAACTCGCTTAACTTGAAACATTTTTGCATATTTAGCTAGCACCATCAATTCAATTAATATTTGTTTTACGTTAATCATTTAACAATGACATTTGCCAGTTTGCGTGTGCCATATTATCAAAGTCATTCTGGTTTTTAATGTCACTTGTGATATTTTCATTTTTTGTTTTTCAGAGGGCATATCAACTTGACTGAAAATCAAAATAACTTGACTGCTGAAAATAGTTTTCTCATGGTAATTACAGTGGATATTATAGGTACGAAAATGAGCGCTGAGGAAAATAACTACGATCAGGTTATTAAGTTCTAGTAAATTTTATTCTGGATTACTCGCCTTTACACTGCGCGACGAGTCTTTTACCACGTGAAGCGTTCCAGCCAGAATACAGTATCAGTATGTCTTCCACTACGATTCGTGTAACTGCCATTCTCAACGAGTTGCGTTTTCTGTTTTATTTTCTGAAGAAAAAAAAACAAAAAAAAACACGTATTCTGAAAAAGTTAAACGTTGTAAATTGTCTGCAGCGTGGCCGAGAGGGTAATGGCGTCGTTTTTACGGCGATTGCAATTGTATGGAATTGGTTTAATTCGCATCCTAGTCACGCTGTTGCGAACAAAAAGTACATTTACTTGGAAACGTCAACTAGAAAACTTGGAAATTAGACAACTCTTAAACAAGTGCAAATTCGTCCAAATTATATAGCGCCAACGTAGAAAAAAAGATGCATAAATTAATCTGACATAATATTAATTGTTTTAACTTGAACGACTTTGTAATGCTATCTTGCTACCGCGATAATTGTTAATGATGCTTTCTGACACGTTATAACAGCCTGAAGTGAATTCGTACGCTTGAGTCTCATTATTCTTTTATTATGTACAACAAGTGTAATAATAATCATAATAAAGCAAAGCGGCGGCATACACGCAGCGAAATCCGTGCATTATGCAATACCATCCATAACGATATCTGATACGTGACAACAACTGGATACCGCAGACAATAATGCGCAAGGAAATATACTAAATATTCGCTCCGCCACCACATACCTTCTCCCCCAGAATGCTGGGTTGATGGACGACAAAGCCTCCCGAGGCTGTCCAGCGTACACATCAGTCTGCGAAACGAAAAATGGGGCAGAGCGCCAACAGCGAACAACGTGGGGAAACATTTAAGAAAATTAATTATCGAACAAATGAACATATATCAATGAAAAAGTACTTTGAGACACAGAGCAAAACAATGACTTCTTCTGCTTTTGCTGGGACACTGTTGGTAGGTCAATGACAGCTTCGAATCTTCACTTATTTTTATCAAGATTGACGCTAATATGCGCATTGGAAGAAAAATATTGGCTGTGTGAATAAAAGGTGTGGTTTGCAGGTTAAGCAAGAGGAGGTTTGACTGGGGAAGTTTTCTAAAAGCATAGTGAGTGTTGGGAAATGTTAGTTCCTAATTTACTTGGGGAGAAGTTTTTGGTAAAAGCACGTTTCGTGCTTAAGTTTCAACTCTTGAAAAATTTTGTTCGGCACTGGTAATGATTGGATTGAGTGGGGAGCGACTTAAGAACGTAATGAATTCGCTGCAAATTGAAGTATTCAGTACATAAGATTCAACGGAAAGATGTCGCAAACATTCGTTTTCTAAGGCCAACAAATTATCTACAGTGGAAACGGTGGTGCGTAAGTTTTGTGGAGAACTTGTGAGTGCTACAGCGGGCTCGGGGTGTGCTAGAGAAAAGGTAGTAGTGGGAGGATTGGGTGGATACACCGATGAAGATGTTGAAATATGGGGCGATACCTGGATGTTTTGCGAGGTGTCGGTGGGTGATTAAAAGTGGGAGTTTGATGAGGGGTTACTGTGTTTTGTAGGTTAGAGGAGCCAGGAGTTGAGGTGGTTATGGGTTTTCAATTTGAGGGTTTTTTTTGGTGGTACGCAGAGGTAGAGTCGAGAACACAATGCTTGAGGCCAAGGCCAGAACACAAAAAAAATGCGACGATAAGGACAAGCACAGACTTTCCGAGACAGACTCTCTCGAAGCCAAGGACAGCAATGCTCGAGGCCAAGGCCAAGGACCAAGGACACAACGCGCAAGTATTCTCAAAAAAAAAAAGATCTTCGCGCAAAAATCGCAAATTCTGCGCGAAATTTCAGGCGAAGCAAAAAAAGGTCATGAACTTAGCCCATTTTTAACAAATCAAAAAATAGTGCTGTTCTCGACCGAGGACGGGTCATTTTCGAGGACTTGTAGGCTTCGAGGCCAAGGTCAAGGACTTGAGGCTTCGAGGCCAAGGACTTCAAAATGTGTCCTTGAGGCCAAGGACGTCCTCGAAGATTTCACCTTTAGTGGTACGTTTTCTCAAATTGTAAGATATTCTGGTAATTTGCGCATTACCTGGTGAATGAGTTTAAAAAGCACAAAATTTACACGTAAATATGCAAAAATGATTAAGTCAATGAATGATAATTTGAACGATGTAAAATGTTTTTAGGTAAGGTTGGTTTTTAAAGTTATCTGGAAAAGGATACGTATAGAAAAATGAATCAATAATATAGAACCGTCTTTTCCGATGAAATTCGCCTTTCTGCATCGCACTCGTTTGTTTCTTTTTCAAATACTATGGAGCTTCTTTTATATACCGCTTTTGTCGAAAAATGTCCTGGCATTTGTCAAATAGTTCTCTAACACTTCTCGTTCTGATCTCGAACAATTCTCCAAACTCGTCTCGAACACTGCTCGTACAGTTCCCCAACACTTTTCGTACTACGTTCTCGAACAGTTCCTGAACACTACTTTTGAGCAGGCCCCAATTTCTCCTCGAAGAATTGCTTCTTTTTTTCGAATGACTTTCGAAGACTTTTGATGTTTTCTCGAGCAGTTATCAGCTTAACCCTATATATACCGGGCTATTTTTACACCCTATTTGTCCCCCTATCTAAAAACCGATTGGTAAGTGATAGAAGTAAGATTTTTTGTAAGTTGCAGCTATTTTTTGTAAAATTTTTAAAAATATAAATTTTGAGGTTCTGACGTCACGGAAACAGTGCTGACGTCATCAAAACCAGTAAATCCTTATAACAGCATGCAAATTTGTCTAAATGTTGCGAAATATTATTTTCAGCTAGGAATTTTGTTAATTTAAAGTCATCTCTGATAAATCCACCGCAGATGATGACGTCACATACATGATGACGTCATCATGCATGTTGATGTCGCCTTTAATACATTGTGTTTATTATTATTTGTAATTTTTTTTAATTGAGATATTGCATAATTCACAAAATTTTGAAATACTGCAGTATTATTTTCATTATATCATTTAACAGCTGATGAAAGTGAATATTTTTTTATGCAAATGCAATTTATTTCGAGAAACAGCAGCAAACGCAAGGTTTTTGAATTATGGCGTCATCAATGACGTAATGATGATGCAATGAATTTATCTGTAAATAAAACATTTTATTCCAACTAAAGATTAGCATTGATAATGAATACGCAGTACAATGAATAGAATAAGCGCACTGATAAGCATGCATTGTGATCAAAATTGCATAAAACTCGTTGGGTGCCTCTAACAAAAGCAAAAATGACGTCATTTCCGGTTGTCCCACTGACCCCAAAGTTTCTGAAAATGTGTGTTATTAAATTTGATTCAAAGTCAGGGTGCATCAAAGCAAAACTTTTTTTTAGTTTAGGAGCTATATTAAAATAACTAAGAGGGGGGGCAAATTTGCCCCCCCCTCGGTACAAATAGGGTTAATTGCTGCACTTAAAACTTTTTTTTTCTAAAAACCCAATAAGCTTTTGTTTTGCGTCTAGACTTTTGTATTGCGTCTAGACTTAAAGCTTTTGTTTTGCTTCTAGACTCACACGGAGTACCAATGAGGTGAGTTCGTACTCTTGGGTCACAGTATTTTTTATTATACTCAACAAATAGAAGAATAATAATCATGATAAGGCAAATCAGCGGCATGCATGCAGCGTGAAACAAAGCAAAGCGAGTACAAAGACACATTATTTAAATTCTATTTGTTTCGCGATATCTGTTCATTATGCAATACCACCCATAACATGGAGAGATATGTGCCAATAACCGGATACCGCTGACAACTACACAAAAAATAACTTAGAACATTTAATATTGGCTCCTCCACCACAAGCGTTTTTGTTCTAACTTAATTTCTAAGATAAAGGAGAAAAGCAACAAATTACTATAACTTCTGAGTTATGACTGACATTGGCTATATGTAAGTATAATGTATAAAACTATCTTCATCGCAAAAATTAAGTGTTAAAACAACTGCCTCAATACGTCGATCCACGTTTGTAATTTTAGTGTGCTTATTTTGGTGTACTACAGTTTTGTTTTTTTATTGTCAAATCAATTCTTTCATAATACTCACTTTTTTATTGCCGAGTTTTCAATTTACATCAACTACAAACCTATTACTCATATAATACGCCTGCAAGTTCACAGAGCAATAAATTTTCACCAGCATATAAAACAGTTAAAAACAAAATCACGTAAGCCTACTCATAAAGATTTGTAAAAGCTGCCACTTTTGAGCATTTTATTAATACTTGTAATTCAAATAACGCTTCAAATCAAGCGAAAAACAAATCAGATCGTTCATTATACTAGCTGTATTACGATGAAATGTGTAACGAGTTGACGGAGCTCATCTCCGCGTCCTTGATCCAGGGCAAACCCTTTCACAAAAACACGGCAGCGGAGGCGAACCGTCGGCACCAATAATGTGTTTGATTTGACCGGACAAAGATTTGAACCTCAGACCTTCCATTTCAGAAACTAACGCTTTACCGATCAACCAATAGCGCAATTTAAACCCCAACTGTTTTTGGAGAAATTTTGCATAAGAGATTATTAATTCGAAGTTTGAAAATGAGATAAATAACAATTAAGCAAGATTTGCAGGCGATTGTTTCATTTTACTAATTTCATATTGATTTATTAATTAAAAATATCATGCTTTATTTTGCCGGAGTGAAGCGGCTGTCAGCAAAGCTATGACTGCTGTTTTAAAAAAGTGTTACATGCGTTAGGCCCCATCCACACTTTAAGCATAAAATGTAAGCATACGAGCGTATATCCTTAGTTTTATTTCCGCAGGACGGACAGAATTTCTGTTTGAAAAAAACTAAAGATACCCTCGTACGCTCACAGTTTTACGCACAGTGTCTAGCATGACAAACTTGCATTTTTTTCTAAATTGCTGACGGGCCCGGTTGCTTCCTTTCCGTGTATACATTTGCTAAAAATAACTTGTTCCATCGCCAGCACAACAGTCTTGAAGAATTGGAATAAAACTGAATCTTTCTCAACTTCAAGAACCAGATAAAAACAATAATAAAAATGATAGCACAGCAATGAGCTCAATTTTTTTTTCAAAACCAAAAAGTAATTGAGAGAAAAACGCTGAAAAAAACATGCTGTTAAAACAAATTGCATTTCAGTAAATATTAAATAGCATGCCATAAATGATAAAAACAAGTGGAATTGTTCAATGTTTATTCCAAAGTACTGTAAACAAAGGGTGGCAGAAATTTAGCTGTTCACTCATTACTGGGCTATTTGGACTTTGACCAACCATCTAAACTTGAAGTTCATTAACCAGTACCTCTAAGCAAACTTCAGATTTTCTTCATACCAAAGTACACAAATTTAGTTCAGTTATATGGTAAGACTCAAAGTCTAAAGTTTTTTTTGTATAGCCCACGCAAATATATACCGGAGAACCAAACAAATCCTCCAGTGACTTAAGACAGATTAAAAAAATTTAAAGAAAAATACAATAGCGATCTCTTGGAGCACATTGCATCCATTGAGTGCAGAAAAAAAGCACAATTATAAGAAATAAAAATCATGATAACAGGGGTCAAGGTTCCGCTAAAAAATTAGTAATAGCCAAAACAATCGCAATAACATAACTGCGTTAGCAAAACTTTGCTACATCAAACTTTTATGAACAAGTTATTGTTACACAACACGCTAAAGGCAAATTTGGAATCATAGTTTGACAGTGTCAATATTTCTCCACAAAAGTGTATATTGTTCATTTGTTCACTGCTAATGCAAACTAGTGTTTAATCAAACCTAATTTTTGTAGTAAAGCAAAAAATAACAAACAGAAAAATATGCTCAACATAAAAAAAACACTACAACAGAAACATCTTCAGTCTGGTTGTTTGAACTCCCATCAGAGTGAGTTGAGGGAGTTGAGGATCTAACCACACGAACATTGTGACGTTTAGGAACACTTTGTACTGTTTCAAAACGGCGTGGATATGTAACACCGTCTGTAATACATAATTTAACGTGTTTATATCCGCCGGCAGTAGCAAAATACACACTGTATTTCACCCTTCAAAAATAAAAAGTTTTTATTCAGAGGAAACCGTTTGCTTATTAGTTTTGCTTTGTACTAAGAATTATAAAATTGTAATTACATTTTATTCACCAAGTTGCATAAGCCAGGAGACAGCGAAGGGACTTTTCGGTCTTCTCGAGTCAAGCTGCCATCTGCCCACCTGTCTACCGCACACAGAGGAGATTTCACAGTGTCCCTTTTAATGCTGAACGTAGTGCAAGAAAGCTGTGATTACCAATTTTTTAGTGTTTGGTTTGACCCGACTGGTAATCAAACCCAAGTCTACCACATCTGTTACAGACGCTCTATTAACTAAAAATAATTGGAGAGGTTGTCAAGAGCAAGTTTTTCTGCTTCTTCAAACCACACTTATATTCCATTCTCAAATAGAGCTAGACTTTTTTTATGTGAACAATTTTAAAAGAAAACGAGGCTAATTTTTGCTTAGAATTTCAAAACAAATTAAGAACAATGCAAGCCTCAGAAAGAAATATAAATAAGAACACAGATTATAAAAGCGCATTTGTAAGTAATCAGCAAAGTTTTCTCGGCTTTTTCCCTATTGCTATCACTAATTTTGTCTTACAGTTGTAATGAGCTACATTAAAAGACAACTTTTAGCCAAGAAAGAATGAATTTGTCACTTTAATCTCTTCTAAAGTCAAGAACAAATTAAGAATAAATAAGGCTAAAAATCCTCAACCCATAATTTATTGGTTCTTAGACAGTAGTTCTATAAAACAAGATTGTATACGCCTTCCAAAGTTATAGCAAAGCATTTTGTTTTTTTTAATTCTTTTGTGTGAATAAAAAAAAAAAAAACTAACGAAGAGTAACATATTTAAAATGCAGTTCACAACTGAGCCAAGTCTTTTTGGGAGCTTCTTTTGCCCTTCCCTCTCATAAAACAAAAATGGAAAAAATAGGGCGACTGCAAGTAAGTTTAGTTTTACTTACGGCTAGGTTTTCTTGAAGAAATTCGTCGAAATTGTAAAGAAACTAAGCTTCTATGACATTGATATAGTTCATTCCACCATTCTGATAAAAATAACTTTCAAAAATAAAGACTCCAATCGTATCATTTATCCCCTTCGATTATTATGTAATCCCATAAAGTTAAAGAAGAAGAGCAGCAAGCAAAATTTTAAGATTTCTTACTTTAGGCCGGGATTACACGATCAAGTTTTCTGTACAATTTGTTTGCATTAACGATTTTGGAGAGCTATCCCATCTAGACGCTAATTTCTTGAAGAAGTTTTTGCCGGACGGAAGCGTCTGTTTTTCCACAAAGAAATTGCCGAAGTTATCACATGTATTTTTTTTGCTGTAATAGCGTTTACGCAGCTGTTAAGGAATTTCTTTGAGATTTGCCACGGCGATAGTAATATTACGCGCTTTGTCGATTCCTTGTTATTTCTCGTTTGCCAAAATGATACGAGCACGTTCACAAAATCTAAAAGCTGCAGCTATAGTGATAAATAGTTATTGAGTTCTGCCGCAAATTGCATGCTCAGACTATGACTTTTTTTTTCGACCTGCAATGAAATGAAATAAGTAAAATGGAAAACGTCAAAATGACTTTGCTTATGTGGAACTCATTAGCGTACACTCCGTACAGGTTAGCTTTTTTCATGCTATGTTATCTATCACCAATAAAATTTGCATAATATTGCATGATTGATCAAGTAATATTACACCTGGTATGTTCTTTCCTGTAATTGCGGATGTAGAGGGTTCAATAATTGGATGTCAGTGTAAATTGGACGTTTATTATTTTAAAACAAGAATAAGAGCGTTTTTGTTTGGTTTCTTACAAATTCAGCCAGAAATAGCTGGAAATGATCTACTGAAATTTATCTTAACTGCTTAAAAATGCAATAGGCTCTTTTGCCAATTGCCAGTGGACATGTCAAATTTTAACCAAAAATATATTAAAATCATCAAAAACGTATCACTAATTGCATAAAATCGGCACTAGCGAAAGCTATATCAGAAAGAAATTTTTAATAGCATGATTAAAAAAACCACAAGTACTGCTTTTCTTCGATATCGCTGATTAAAAATTCAATATTATGAGTTGACCGCGACGGCATGTTGACAACTATACTTCAGTTCGGGTGAATAACTTTTTAGAACAAATTTGAAAAAGACCAAGCACAAGTTCGAAGTAGGAAGAATTGGGCAATCGATATGCGAAAGCAAAAAAAAACAGTGGGCAACACATTTAGGTCTTTGAAGAAATATGAGAAAACAGCAGGCACCTGAGTTGCAAGTCAGGCCGGGCTTTTCGGGTCGGGTTCGGGCCGGATTCGGGCCTAAAGTTGACAAAAACTTCGGGCTTGATTCGGGCCTGAGACACACTTTTTGTCTTAGGTGCACAAAAATATGATCAAAATAACTCGGCAACATTAATAAATTTTTTAGACTTAACTTAACTTTCGGTTTTTTTCGGGTATGATTTGGGCTTCAAATTAATTTTCGGGTTCGGGCCGGTTTCGGGCCTGAACTAGTCGGCCCGTTTACAACTCTGGCAGGCACAATGTTAAGATACGTCATTGTCAAGTAAAACAAATGAGATAAAATTTCGTTTAATAATTTTGCTTGATAATTGTGACGTAATCGTTTTCTGTGTCGACATCGGCGGCATTTTTTTGTATTCTACGACTCAATATTTTCAAAGGCATGGCTAAAAGCGCAGTTTTCTTCGTTCAAAACGACGACTTTTGGTAAACTTGCTGGCAAAATAGATTTCGGTTCTATTTCCCTGCAAGAACTCAGCAAAGCTTTCTAGAAACTGATTTTTGATTTCCACACGGGCTGTTCAATATAATTGGCAACAGGTGTCCGCAATAGTGATTCATGGACTTGCGCGACATTTCACACGATTGATGCCAGAAAAATGTGCAAAAAACCTGATCGTGTGATCCCGGTCTTAAACGCTAAATAAACTTCAACCATTGTGGTGCTGTTGCTGTCTGAGCCATCTTGTGTAACGCATGACTGATTACTGCTACGCTACAGAAGTACAATATTGTGCCAGTAATCAGCAATGCGTTAAAACGACACAAACGATAATTATCAGTGTTGCCAACAGTAATTATCATTAAATGTCAATGTTGCCCCTTAACTCTATTACACAAATTGTAAGACCCCATATTGATTCGTCAGTTGTAGCTTTTTATTTAAAAACAATATCTTTGATTTTCGAAGTTTCTGGCATAAAAATGCTGCCAAATATCGTTAGTTGTTTGACGTTTCATCAACCGTTTGTTGTTTTGTTTTTACCTGAATCGGTCTTGCTGTAACTACGCAAGTGGTTAGTATTGTCAAAACTTCACGCTGTTGCAGCATCGTATCGAAATAACTTGATCAAGTCTTTGGATCAAAACATATTATTTTGGTAAATCTACTCAGTGCTGCCGTCCTACACAACGAGGTGGGTACTATCGTACTGAGTATACGCTCTGGAACAATATCCGACCGAAATATAGGTGAAAACAGCAAGAAAAGTCTTCATTGTGGACGGAATTAAGGTGAAGACCAAAAAAAGGGCTTTCACCAAGATTTGGAATAGTTTTTGGTCCGAATTTACAGGCAAAGACCAAAAAAAAAGATCTTCACAAAGATTTAGTGCAATTTTCGGTCAAATTTCACTCAGTAGCCAAGGCTGGTTTAGTGAGAACTGACAGAAATTGCAATGTTTGGAAGTCAAGAGCCTACCCAATCCTACTCTGCCAAAATAACTAGATAGGCAGAGCCTACTCTCGAAGGTAGCACTGAAGCAACCAAAATTGATATAAACTATGTCAGTGTACCTACCTGGTAATCGACTCCGCTGAGCTTGAAAGCAATTACAATGACGATACGTCATTACTCGAATCCATCTTTTATTGTTATCCGGCCGACTTCTCACTTTCACGTGGCATCCATTCTCTATTCGTTGATCACCACGTACTCGCAAGTCAATTGGGTCCCATAATTCCACCACAATTTCGTCAAGCATACCAAGAATATTCATAACACGAAACACGTAAAGGCGGCGATTGTCAAGGCTAAAAATACATGTTATATTATAATCCAACCATTTAAAGTAAGTTCAAGTTTGTTTTGTTTTTATTACCACAGAATAACAAGCACAGATGAAAAGATTATGAATTATTTATTGCTCCTAAGAAAAAGTAGCGCCGGAGTGACTTTGAAAAGAACGATGAGTTTAGTCTACAACCGATCTGATCAAGCCACAATAAAAGTATAACAAGCTTAATTCATAAATTTTTGCCAGGATGTCTAACGAGTAACGACTGCAATGAATACGCAGTCCGTGATTCATTTGGAACAGCATAGTGAAACCGTGCCTCCCAGAAGCGGGTCGTATATGTCGACCACCAATAGGTACCTATCAGAAGTTATCAACGGTATGGAGATGGGTGACCACTATTCGAATAAGACTTTACTGATGATGCCCCGCTGGGGTGAAATCGATTTTAGTAAACAAAACATAGTCGTGTATAATTTACTACTGATTTCGTATCTGCCCGATAAGCTTGTGGCTATATTATTTTATTTATATGCCCACTATTGGAGTGGTGCAGAAATGGCCATTTTTCTCCTCAGGCTCTTCAGTCCAACTGGGATTTTGTGGCATAGCTTTTCTGGTGCACCATGCTCTCATCTAACAGAAAAAGAGTCGGGCATAGTAACCACCACAAAAACATTAACTGATTTACTAAACAAGCATACTGACTAATACTAACAATAACAATAGCTGATAACGCAAGATTGCTTCAATGCGTATTTGCTACATTGTGCTGTAGATTGTTCTTATTCCACATGCTTTTGCGAATACTGACACTAAACATGCTGCCCTACCTCGCAAATTTTAATGACACAAAAAAGTATCGTCAAATGTGAAAGCATAACGAGATTAATTGTAATTGTAATTACATTTTATTCACCAAGTTGCCTTGGCCGGGAGACAGCGAAAGGACCTTTCGGTCTTCGAGTCAAGCTGCCACCTGCCCACCTGTCTACCACACACGGCGGAGGCTTCATACTGTCCCTTTAATTGCTGAACGTCAAGCAGGGAAGCTGTGAATACCAATTTTTATAGTCTTTGGTTTGACCCGACCGGGAATCGAACCCGAGTCTACCGTTTCAGTAGCAGACGCTCTATCCACTCGACCACTGATCGGTTAAATCGGTTAAATCGGTTAAAAATAACAGCTACCTGTTATAAACACCATTGATATTTACTACCCGTATGGTTCGAATGGAAGATACTTCCAGCTCTTTCTTTGCTATTTTTTCACAAGTTGAATTCAAATCCGGTCGATCTTCATCTTGAAATGACATTGCAATAGATTCTTGAGTAAATTTTACATCAGCAGGAGAAATCCGTAATCGCCGCCGACGATGCATCATCTTGAAAACTGAATTATCCCACAAAATGATACTATTCAAAAACTTCAGTCAATTCGCTGTCAGAATTTTCTGAGTGCTTTGTTTTGTTGAAAATCTGTACCTTACTTTCATAAGCTATAGGGAAGGGTTTGCTTGTTAAACAAACTACTACTAAGAAATAAACGACCTACGCATAAACCATATCAAAAACTTTTTTACTTTATGTTATATGGGAGCATAAATGAAGCGTAACAACACTACGTATTCTGTTCATACATGCATTTATGCGCAGCTAAACAGAAGTTCTGCGTGTTTATAGCGTATAAAGTACAAAAAAATTCAAACCATGTATGAATATTAAATAAATAAAAATACTGTTTTATAAGCACATGCTTGCCAAAACTGACTCGCAACTAAACACTGCACCATCCGCATATTTTATTCGATAAGAAATTTCTGAACGTCCTCAGGTGCTACTCAAAAGACTAACTTTTCTGCTAATGTGTTTGGAATTACGATCAACTAGCTTCATCAAACTCTTAGAGCATCAGTACTTAAACTGTAGGGGGGGACGCGGGGAGACGCGTCCCCTCATCGAGAGTTAGCGTCCCCCCATCGAGATTCGAGAGCTGGATGATCAGACAAAAAAGAGCCAGCCAGCACAAATAAATCCTACAAATTCCGGCCGAATATAGTCCCAAATTGCGGTGAAAACCTTTTTTTGGTCTTCATTCAATTTCGGGGAAGGAATTACATAATTTTCACTAAAGTACTTACGTATGCAAAATGCGTTTGGTCAAGGCTGCAAAAGCGTCCCCCCATGCAAAATTTTAAAATTTAAGTACTGCAGAGCATTGCTATCAGTAATGATAGCAAATCGCCATCACCTACTGATAGCAACAAACAGCAAAACGATTCCACTCATTGCAATAGTAGAATAACCAGCGAAGAAAAATTCAAAACAAGGCTCAGAAAAAGTTTATTGTTACGATAGACTGCGTCATGCAGATAAAAATAAGGATTCGTACAAAAATGTAGAAAAGCGGTTTGTATTACAATAATTTTTCCAAATTAGCATCACAGCAAAATACGGTAAAACTAACACAAAAAAAGATTATAACAGAAAAGATTTAGCATTGGGAATTAAGCAACTTTCTATAAACAGCAGGGGATGCCAACCCATTGTTTCTGTTGAGCACTTGAGGCTTAATATCAATGAAAATCCTCAAGTGCTCAACAGAATAACGATGTTTATAGAAAATTGCTTAATTTCCTGTGGTAAAATTTTTTTTGGTTTTTGCCGTATTTTGCTGCGATGCTAATTTAGAAAAATTATTTGTATGCGAACCGCTTTTCTTCATTTTTGTATGCACTTTTACATTTATCTGTATGACGCAGCCTATCGTAACAATAAACTTTTTCTGAGCCTTGTTTTGAATTTTTTTTCGCTAGTTATTCTAGTAATGCAATGTGTGGGATCGTTTTTCTGTTTGTTGCTATCAGTAGGTGATGGCGATTTGCTGTCATTACTGATAGCAATGCTCTAATGAAGCTCGTTGATTATAATTAGTGAAACGTAGTAATATAAAAGTTAGTGTTTTAAGTAGTACCTGAGTGATTTCTCAAAGCTTGCCTCTAAATTACACCTACCGATTAACTCAGAAATTTCTTATTTGCAATGCCTAGAGTACAACTACATTACATATTTTATTTGCATAATTTTCAGCAATTGTGGCACGTTGAATGTTTTGGCAAAACACTATGGTTCTGTTTGTCAAAGCATCTTTATTCAAAACCAAATTATGAATTTTTAAGCGGAACTTCACGATACACGTGCTCGTTCGTAGGACCTTTGATTTTACTCGGCGATTCTTGACATGCCTGTGAATGTAGAAAACTGAATTTGGACATACTGTGATATGGAAATAGACAAAAGCGTTTCAAAATACAATTTTTGGGGCACGCGGTCACATGATGGCATTTTAACAGGCCGAAAACCGGGAAAAAACCGGCCAACTTCTACTGGTATATCTCGGTAAGTACCAAAATTAATAAAAAAAGGTTTGCGGCTTCTAAACGCACAAATGACCACCTTCCTTATGTATAGCGATGCCCGCTTGTTTCAATTTGGGCAGACTGTTTTTTTTTGTGCTTTTTTTTCCTTCTTATTTCTTTTTGTATATGATTCTATCTAGTCTCAGAGCATTAAATTTAGAGAGTTCGAAATTTGTTCAGTTATAGATAAACGCTAAAATTTAGTGCGCGCTTGAAATCGGGGTAACCATAAGCGTGAGTTCCTCCTCAAACGGCCTCCTTAAATTTGACATTTTGGCTGTTTGAGTTCAACAAATGAAAATTTTCAGGATAGGTGGAATACGAAAGAGAGATGAATTATGACAAAATTTAACAAACCCTCGTTAAAAAGGTTTCCCTAAAATGAGTCCGGTCCGAATTGGGAGATTTTGAACTTCTTTAATTTTACTCTTTCGACAGTTTTTTGGAAGAGACCTAGGCGAATGTTCCATTCGCGCAGACATTTTGAAATAAAGCCTGAAAAAACTAACCCTAAGCCCTAACCTTAAGTTTAATCCTAGCCCTAACCCAAAGCCTAGCCTAAGCCCTAATCCAAACCTATAAGTGTAATAATAAAAATAAAAATTTCCGAAAACGAGTGACGTCCCTGAATCTTTGTTTATTTAATCGCGCGTGTTCCAATCGCCAAGTCACTTCGCAGATTTTTGTTGTTTTTAATAATTTTTCCTAGATAAAGCTTACAAGGGAGCTTTAGCCGTTTCATTCTCTCCTGATTATGTCACTGATTAAAGCATATTCTAGTTTTTCATAAATCCTCAATAAAAAGCAAACTGTTTAGTTTGCTGCGAAGAAACTATAGTTGCGAGTAATGTAAAAATACAAGATTCTACACCTACAACTGCAGTTCAGTAGCCCATTGCAGCTGCTAAACCAGCTTATTAAAATTACTTTATTACCAGTTAAATTGCGTTTTAACTTGCTACAAAAGCTTCAAGTTTTAAGAAAACTCCGGACTATTCCGTTCAACATCCGGTCTTTACGAGATATAAAATCGTATACGTCAACCGCATCTTTTGCTTATCGCTACTAAAATTTTGGAAAGCCTGAAGTGGCAACTTAAGTAAAGTATACGGCATATGCTTACGATATTACGCCTAGCGTAGGGTGAGTCTTAAACGGTTTGTGATTGCTTTGACTGAAATGAAAAATTTGAAATTCCTAAATAAGTTTGCAGAAAAAAAAATCTCAAAAAAAAAACGACCGGCAAAAAAAAAGTCGAAATTCTTGAATACGTTTGCAGAAAAAAAATCTCGCCGTTTCAATGCAATTTTGTTGCGTCTTTCATCTTCAATCAGAGAATTTTTTTTAAGTGTATTTGGCTTAGTAGTGTGTTTTTACACATGGGCGACTTTTTTCACTAAATTGCCGTCTGTCTCTTTTTAGTGTGAAGCCTTGTTCTGCTCAGAAGTTTATGATCGAGTATGATATAGGCCTTTCCATTACTCAATATCCATGAATAGATCAAATACACGTAGTTAAACATGTTTCTGTCGGTAATATTGTAGATTAAACTAACAGAAAAATCTCAATAGCGTAGTAAATATCCTATCATATCAAACTACAGCACTAAACCAACATCTTAACTGATTAACTACAATTCGTTTGTTAAGCTTCCACCATCAGTACAACAATTGTGTAATCTTAGCTTAAGCGTAAATTCGAAATAATAGCATCAACAGCAAGGCTAAAGGCTAACTCCATTCTAATGATTAAAAAACAATCAAAAATACAAACGTTTTCGCCTTTCATCAGGCCTTTTCAGATATTAGTTAAATTATAGCGATTGTTTGAGGCCATGTTTTGGATAAAAATCACCAGCAGGAGAGGAAAAAAGTAACTCCGACGACTTTGCATTTAGGGATCAGTAAAATAATATAGCCGCAAGCATATCGGGCACATACGAAATTAGTCGTAAATTACACACCACTAAATTTTATCAACTAAAATCGGTTTCATCCCATCAGGGCATCATCAGTTAAGTCTCAAAACAATTAGCGTATACTTTAAAACCAAAATCATAAAACCTAAACAGATTATTATAGCAATCAAATTGAAAATAAAATATAATGGACTACAATAAACAGTGAAATTAAAGAAAATATAATACGGTATATAGTAAATCTTTAATATCATATTATATTCTTTTTAATATTACTGTTTATTGGAGCCTATTATATTTTATTTTCAATTTGACTGCTGTAATAGTCTGTTCAGGTTAAATGATTTTGGTTTTAAAGTATAAGCTGATTGTTTTCAGATTTAACTGATGATGCCTCTTTGGGGTGAAATCGATTTTAGAAATAAAATATAGTAGTATATAATTTACGACTGATTTCGTTTGTGCCCGATAAGCTTGTGGTTATATTAAATTATAGACGTGTTAACTTCAGACTAACTGGAAAGAATGAAATACAAAATCAAGCGATATCAAGGTTTCGAGTCACCGGGCGTAACACAATAAAGATCATCAATAGCATTTGATAGATCAACAGCTCATCTGCTTATGGAAAATAAAGAAATTCGTAGGAAAAAAACAGCACATTAATCACCAGGCGTTACATGAGCAATTGAGCATATAAATCTCTAATTCAAACGGGGACATATTTTCAGCCAAAGTCACGCACTCCTCTCTTGCTAAGCTCAAATGTCGTTTACAAATTTACATGTTCGTGTGATTTGAACTAAACTTACGTTGGTAAGTCAACTTGACATTTGAGTACCAGAGTATGAGAACACTTGAAAATGGCTAGTCACCATGAAAATAGTGCGATTAAGCAACATATACTTCGCGTACTGTTTGTTCTAATGTGCGACATGACTTAAATTCTTTCAAGGTTCTGAAACAATTTAAATCAAATTTTAGGCTAAAATTGATGAAGCTTTATCAATGAAAAAACATCGACCTAGTTTAAACAAACAATTATGAGCTCATGGTTTGTCCTTTCTGTTAAATGTCTCCAAATGATAGTAACTTCCGTCGATTAATGTTCTTGTTTTTCCCCACGAATAGCTTTATTTTCCATTTGAAGATGAACTATTAACCTGTTAAATGCGATTGATGATCTTTATTGTTTTAATGCGTGGTGACTCGAAACCTTGCTATCGCTTGATTTTGTATTTCATTCTTTTCAGTTAATTTGAAGTTAATATGGCTATAATTTAACTAATACCTGAAGTGGCCTGATGAAAGGCAAAAGCGTTTGTATTTTTGATTGCAAATAAATCATTAGAATGACTTTATCTTGCTGTTTATTGCTATTATTCGGCAAAATAAAATTTTCCTTTGCCAAAGTTATAAATTCGAAATGCGAACACATCTATTGTTAATGTCTAGTATATAACGACATTATTTCTTTACTTAAGACACTCTGCACTGTATTGGTCCCAGATCTTTTTTTTTTATCTTAATAACAACAATTCTAAACTTCTATCTCGAACAGACAGCTATTTGTATTTTTGATTCTTTGTCTTTCAAATATCTACTAAAAAACTGTTTTATCTTAAATTAAAAGTAAAGATTTAAGGAGTCTGTGTAATTGGAGGTTCCCGGGGAGAGGTGTCACCTCTAAACCATGTCAAAATATTTATTTTCTAAAGATCTACTGTTATCAAAAACAATTACCTTTCTAATAAGTGATTTAAAAAACTGATTTAGGTGTGGTCCAATTTGGAGTTTTCCCGAGGGGGTGGTACTCCTAAACAACTATGCCAAAAAGTTTTTTTTAACATATATTAACATTAAAAACAGTTAACTTCCTAACTTTAGCCGTATAAAAGTTGACTTTTTAAGAGTTCATTTGGAGGGGAGTTCCTAAAGAGGTACCGCTATTTATGTCAGAATATTTTCCTTCTAAATATCAAGTGAAAGCAAAAAAATTTAGCTTCCTAACTTGATCCGTTCGAAAAATTGACTTTGGGGGATCTGTTTGTGAAAGTTGCCAGGAGGGGAGAATAGCACGCCCATATTATGTCAAAGCATTGTCTCTTTTAAATATTGCTGAGAGCAAAAAGAATTACCACTCTCGCTTAAGTTGTTCAAAAAATGACATTTTGGGGGGTCCATTTGGGAGGTTCATGGAATGGTGATAACCTCAAAGTATATCAAAATATTTGTCTGCTTAATATCTACTGATATCAAAACACTGGTACTCTAGGTTAAGCCGTTGAAAAAATTAATTTTTTTGTCTCTTAAATATCTAGTAATATCAAAAAAAAACTGGCACCCTAGCTTAGCCGTACAAAAACTTGATTTTTTGGGGGTCTATTTGGGGATTCCCCAGGGGGTGGTACCCCCAAATTATGTCAAAAGATTTGTCTGTTAAAACTCTACTGATATAAAAAAAATCTGCACCCTAGGTTAAACTGTTCAAAACATTGATTTTTGGAGGTTCTCCGAGGAATGGTACCTGACACTATGCCAAAATATCTGTCTGTTGAATATCTACTGATACCAAAAAAAAAAAAAAAAATGGCGCCCTAAATTAAGCCGTTCAAAAAATTCATGTTCGGGGGGGTCCATTTGGAAGTTTACGGGGGGGGGGAGGTAGTGCCCCCAAACAACGTGAAACTATTTGTTAATTAAATATCTATTGATATCAAAAAAACTGGCACCCTAGGTTAAGCCGTTCAAAAAATTGATGTTTGGAGGTTCCATTTTGGGGACCCCGGGGGCGTGGTAACTCCAAATTATGCCAAAGTATTTCTCTGTAAAATATCTAATGATATTAAAAAACACTGGCACCATAGGTTAAGTCGTTTAAAAAATTGATGTTTTGGGGCCCCATTTTGGGAGGATTCCCCAGGGAGCGACCAAAAATAATATTGGTAAACCAAATTGCGTGTGCAGCTCAACAACTTTACGCAAAAATTAGATTTCGATGTTTTGTGGTTTAGGAGAAGAAGAGCGAACAAGATTTAAAAAGAAAAACAGGGAAAAAAAGACAAAAAAAGGAAAAAAAAAGACAAAAAGCTCATCGCGGCCAAAAGTAGATTGTGTTACCATAGAAGCTCAAATTTGATTTACATCAAGGATTATTTTAATGACATCATAACTTTAAAGTTGTTTATAAACCCGCATTCTTTCTTTGCCGGTCTTTTACCTGCAATTTGGATAGGTATACAGTTTGGAGAGTGCTTTGTTGTATTCGCAATATTGTTCAGTTCCGTTTATCTCTTGCATTAATCTTTACGTAATAATCTCTTAATGCTTTGTAGCGATAACTTTGATTTATTATTGCGTAGTCTTAGAACTTTTGTATTATTTATGTTAGATAACCGTCGTCTACGTCTGCGTCTTTGCCGCAAGACTCCCTAACTTTCTATCATCTTAGCTCAATCTTCTGTGTGTTTTGTAAACAGTTTGAACTGTTCGAAATAGACGAAAGCTGACTGGAAGAGACGCGCTTAACTTTAGCCGAGTTTTACCAAACTGCAGCAACAGGTAGGTAAGGATGAAAGGGTATCTTAAGACATATTGCTATGTGAAATATTTTTTGCCGTATTTGAGCTGTTTTTGAATGGGACCGCTTTTTACGCCACACCGTTGGGGCGGCTTTCGGGTCGTAAAACCAAAGTTACGTAATTTATTGCCTCGAAATTTGGTACAAACATATAGCTCATTAATCTCAAACTGCTGTGAAAATTTTATGTAGCTAGGCCAAACCGTTCTCGAGTTATAAGCAAAAGTCTGAAACTTTGCAATAATTAATTAGAAAGTGGCCGAGTAAATACAAACAAACTCGCGACGTGAGCGTCAGTCGTTCCAATAAACACATTTTTATATTAATTTTCCCTACAAGCCAAAAACGCTACTAGGGCTGCTGCAGCCATGGCGCCCTTTTATTTTTGTCAATTTATGACACCAGAGAGTGAAGAAAGACTAGCTGTGACGTAATCGTGTACAATTTCGATGCGTTATAAAACTGTTAAGTGAACAGTTTTTCTAAGGAGTTTTCATTTTTTAATTTTGTAAAAACCTAGGAATTTTAAACGTTTAGACATTCTTGAAAATAAGTGAATTAGTCTTCTTCAAGCACAAATTATTCGAAATAGAACTGCTTAGCCAAAATAAGACTAGTTTTTGTCGTTTTATTTTGAGTTTCTATTCTATGATTTGGTTTTACATGGTGATTCAAATTTTTCCATTTTACACTTCGTTCATAATGCAATTAGCTTCTATATTTATTTCACATTTACGCAATATAGAGTAGTATCTACAACAAAATAGGTCTCTGGATTTGATTTATGATGTTGTTGCCTTGTTAGAAAACTTTCGATTTGTTTTAAACGGCACATTCTACCTAGGTTTTACTCTCAAGGTTTTTTTTATGTTTATTATTTAAACTTCGCACGCGCGCGCGTAGAACTTATGTCTTTATTCGGCCATTTTAACAGGTTATATCCAGAAAATTGAATTTTAAACCTAACGTATGAATTAATAAAAGCGTCATCTGTGTCAATTTTGGGGAATGTAGGTCACGTGATCGTGAATTAAGACCCAAAAAACAGGAAAAAACAGCGATTTTGGAGTCGAAAATTTATTACTTCGCTTATACTCAAAAACCATTCGACGTGCAAAGCAGCAATGTATGCTAAGTATGGGTGCTAAATGAGGCTTTTATGCGAGTCGGGTTTGGGGGCGCTCGGTCACGAAACCGGAATTTTACAGGCCGAAAATCGGCAAAAAAGTGGAAAAGTTGAACCGGTATATCTCAGTAAGTACCGCTATTAAAGAAAAATAGTCTATGATTTTTGAACACATTATTAACCATTTTTCTTTCGATTATGCTCATTTACCCCAACTTGGTTACTTTTTTCTTTTTTTATATTTTTTTGTTCTTTTTTCTTTTGGTTTCTGAGTTATCTGCTTAAAAACCGCTAAACACAGGGTAATCAAACTTTGAGCGTTGGTAGATATCAGGAAAGATTAGGTGTCACCAGAAATCGGGGGTGCCACGTTGTAGAGATCTCCCTCAAACGGGCCTCTAAAATCATAAACTATTAAACCGTTAGAGTTGGATGGATCAATTTTTCAGAATGAGTAAATATTAAAACTAAACTAAACCTAAAAAAACTTGGGGGTTTCTCGACCCCCGCAAATAAGACCTCCAAAATTAAAACTTTTTAATGTACTTAAGCTAGACACATGAAATTTTCAGGATAGGGTAAGACAACAAAAAGATAAGAATATGACAAAATTTGGGGGTGCCTGCAAAATTTGAACTTTTTCAACAGTTAAGCTAGACAAATGAAAATTTTAAGATAGATTGATATAACAACACAGTAGTACATGACAAAATTTGAGGGCGCCAAAATGGTAAGTTCCCTTTAAAAATGATCTGCCAAAATTCAAAATTTTTAATCACTTAAGCTAAATGAATGAAATTTTCAGGATAGGCAAAAATAAAGGAAAGATAGAATATTTCAAAGTTTGGGGGGAACAAAATGGGGGTACCCTCATACGAGTCCGACAAAATTTTATTTTTGCCCTTTTTCTTTTAGATACTCCTCATTTTGTCGTTTTTTTTTGTCAGTTTTACGTAGGTTTTTGCGTTTATAGGTGCGACTTGTGACAGCGTAACGGTTTTCGTCAGGGGAGGAGAACTAGTTTACCAGAGATTATTTTGAATTTTATGCTTTTAGCCTGCATTATCTCAAAAATCAAAAATTTTTTGCTTACTTTAGAACTGATGATGCTTTTGGGCGAAATATATTTTAAATAAAATGTTTGCTGCTTTACGCTTGACTGATTCTGTGTGCTCATAAAATCGATGATGATAAATGCTGTTTGATCTTACAAAGCTGGATCGTCGGAATGGTTTTCTTTGTGCTGGTTATTCCCTTATATGTTTAACTAACACTGCGAATTTATATGTGGAGTTTCATTTTCTTTCAAAGACAACACTCATTGTTCTTTTGTTAAACCACTCAATCTTATTCTAAACAAGTTTGCGTGGTAATCTACGTAAACACTAATACAGCCTACAACTCAACATGAATGACAATTGAAGAGCTTGACTTCATTGAATCAAAAAGTGCGTGATTGCAGGGCATAGAACGTTAACACGTCACAAAGTAAAAGCTATAATGATTTAAAACCCGAAAAATTTAAAACTTATATTCAAAATCCTAGACGATCTATCAGTAGATAAACCAATTACATTAGGATCTTGGATGGAATCGCTGGGACTTCACTGAAGCGAAATAATGAAGGTAATGGAAGATTAAAGTGTGGCAGCTTAATCTCGAGCTGCTGCCCTGCAAACCTTATGGAAAACCAGGCAATGAGAAAGAAGAAAAAGATTGTCAAAATCCAGAACTAAATACCGATAAAGCTTCCATTCCTTATATCCGCTGTATCTTAAAGTACAAACTCTCTCACTTATTGTGTGGTCGCTTTTTTGCGTATCATATTTCACGAAAGGCATTTGAAGAGTAATCCAAAAAGAATGAAAATGCAAAAATTAAAAACAAAATTCAAAAAATATCCATGACTTTTCTCGCTTTTCTGATCAACATGCTGTGCTTGTACGCGTTTACCACCATGGGTTGTCCCAGTGTTAAAACTGCCTAAACCGGGACGGTTTCTTTTAGGAACAAATCTTGTGGTTTCCAGACGACGAAAAGCAGCACTATCTGTAAATCATAATGGCCGTAAGTTTTTGTGATATCAATTTTAACCAACACAATAAATTGAAAGAACTTGGTATGACCTGTTTCATAGCCGTGATTAAGCTATAATGAATATTCCGAGAAAGATCTTTACTATACTCGTATTTTCATGCATAGGCTATCCTCACTGTATATTGCGAAACTCAATAGTTTTGGCAGCTGATGTGAACTGCTGAAGCACAATTTTCCAAGTCTTGTAAATACTGTAGTGCAAGTTTGTTCATGCGTGTCAATCAGGCACTACACACCTGTCTAACCACACCAACACAAAGCTCCCTTTTTCGGGAATTCTGTTTGCAAGTGAGTCTCCAGGCTGGTCCAAGAAAACGAGTAAATAGATCTCTTGCCCCATTGGGAGATAAGCGTAAAGGGTCTCGAAAAAAACACAAAAATACTTTATACATTGCCAGTACACGAATTGAACCGGTAACCAGAAACCTTTTGATGACTGAATCGATCATTTATCAAGTGACGATTTATCAAATGCCAAATGATAGCTATGCACATGCCCATTTGGCGGCGATAGCTCGGTCAATCAATCAATTAATAGTGTATTAGCAATTTACCAAATGCGCGAGCAAAAAAACACAAATTAAAGTTCTATTGCACAAATGAAGGGAGCAATTGGTAAATTGAAACTGGAAGCTGCAAAAGGACTGCTCGGTCATCGAGTTAAGCAGCCTCCTATTTTATTCGATTGTAGTGACGTACGGCGCACGTTATCAAAATTAGTAACCTACGCCAAACGTCACTATTTTTGAATAAAATAGGAGGCTGCTTGACTCAAAGGCCGAGCCTTCCCTTCGCAGCTTCCTGTTTCAATTTACTAATTGTTCCCTTTCTTTGTGAAACAGAAGGTTAACTTGTTTTTTTGTTTTTTTTTGCGCATTTGGTAAACTGCAAAATACACTAGCTATTGATTGATTAATTGATTGACTGACTGAGCTATCGCCGCCAAATGCGCAGATGCATAGCTATCATCACAAACGTTTAGAGTATTAGACTGCTAATTAGATCTGGTTTTATCATAAAAATTGCCTAAATATTTACAATTGCGTGCAAAACCATTTTGAAAAATGACTGGTGGTGATCGTAGTTTTTGCAGTTTACACGTATCTTTGCGCAAATATACATGTAGGCTATATCGAGCACTAATGCGAAAGTATTTCTTTTTTGTATTGTTGTGTCTGCAATTAAAAGCAAGCATTTTTTAGTCTTTCATTATTTTAGCGCACTCCAAAAATGAAATCAAGTCTTTTATTATACTCGCTGTATTACGCCGAAGCGTGTAACGAGTTTGCGAGCCCATCTCCGCGTCATTACGCCCGTATAACACAGCTCCTTTCAAAGAAATGCCGCAGCAATGGCGAGCCGTTGGCAACTCTGTGTCCAATTTGATCAGCCCGAAATTTGAACCTGGACCTCCCGCTCCAGAGACGAACACGTTAGGGCTCAACCAACAGGCCGATTTTTAACCCTCTCCAAACAAAAAAAAGTTTTTTTAAAGCAATTTATTGCAAAAATTACAAAAATTAGTTTTTGCTTTTGCAAATATCTTATCATAGCCTGATTCCAGCGCACAGCTTTTTCGGAGAATATCTTATCTTCGACCACTAACAAATTCCTTTCACCTATACCGCTTGTTAATTTGTTTCTTTTTTCGGAAGAAAGGGAGCAAAAAACCAAAGAAGAAAGAAAACTAAACTTAAAATACAGATGAAACCCCTTTATTAGTCAAATAGTTGCACTTACTCCATCTTGTTGGTTCTTGTCCGCTTCTATTATTTCTCTGATTTTGCAAAATAGTTGGCTGCATGAAACTTTTATGGCATCGGTATTGTTCACTCCACCATTCTACAGAAAACATAAATTTCAGTCATATCTTGGAAACTGAAAAGAAGTTTTAAGGCCCGGTCAACTGCACTGGACAAAAAATCAAGCTCCTACGAATTACTCTTAGTTTACCTTAAAAATGAATTTTTTAGGTTTACGCCATGCGTATACCATCTTACCAGAGTACAAGCTACTAGTTGGTTAAAATAACAAAGGATACTCCCGTACGCTCACGTTTTTACGCCTAGTAAACGGGCTTTGGGCGGTCTTATTATTACTGGCGTAATTGACGAAAAAGGGGGCAGGGGCATTTTTCCTTCTAGACCTCAGATGAGGGGCCCGCACTTCTGTAAAATGGGCTCTCTAGCTGCAACAAATTTCCCGAAAACAGCAAAATGTAAAAGTGAAAAAACACCTTTTCCAAAGTCAACGGAAAAAAGCAACTAAATTTTGGTGAAGATGACTTTTTTTGGTTTCCACCTAAATTTAACAAATAGAAGGAAAATCTTAGACAAAAAAACCAGAGCCAGGATAAAATGGATCATTCTATTTCGAGACGTTTTGAATATTCTATTTGAATAAGATTGATAATGACTTTAGTTTAAGTCGAAACGTCTCGAAATAGAATGATCCATTTTATCCTGGCTCTGGTTTTTTTGTCTAAACTGTTCATATCGTCCCGTTATTTTGCTCAGAAGGAAAATGTTTTCAGACGTTTTACTTCACTTATAGAATTTACAGAAAAATGCAGCAAATTTTGGGTGAGGCTTGCCCCCTTGGTTTTTTTTATTAATTCTCTAGTTACGTCACTGAGAGCTTAAATTGTTTTGACGTAGCGAAAATTTGAAACAAACTTTTTTT